>JAXIVD010004825.1:17500-32946 GCA_036785275.1 Cancer borealis | reverse complement strand
GATGGCATCATTAGAGTGCGTTTAGGTCCTGCGCGACATCCTTGCCTCTGCCGCCGCGTGTGTCTCTGTGCTTCACTGGACACGCTCTTCACCTCTCCGCCTCTTCTTTCCTTCCTTGCTTGCTTTCTTTCTTCTGTATTTGCTTTTTTTTTCTTTTATGTTTTTCTTTATTTAGTCATGCAATTATTTTTTTTTTTCATTTTTTCATTTTTTGCCTTTTTGCCTTTCTATCCTTTTTTTTTTTTTTGGCTTCTAGTATTCTGATTTTTTTTTTCTTCAATTTTTTTTCTTATTCCGTTGTGTTTCTTTATTTTTTTTTAACTTGATTTTACTTGTTTAATATTACTTTTTTGGTCTTGCGTGTTCTCCGTTAGGTCGATGCTCTTATTGTTGCCTCTTTTTTTGTTATTGTTAGAGTTGCAGTAGCTTTTGTTTGTTGTTATTGTTGTTTATTGTGGTGGTGGTAGTGGTGGTGGTGGCGGGGGCTTTCATTGTTGTTGTTTGTTGCACACACACACACACACACACACACACACACACACACACACACACACACACACACACACACACACACACACACACACACACACACACACACACACACACACACACACACACCGCCGAGCTAGCTATGCCCCGATACCCACATGTGGCGATTTATGATGAGATAAATCGTTTTGGTCAGATTCAACGTCAACATCATTAAACTTAAACGATTTATGGGAAGGGAGACACCACACCACACCACACCACACCACACCACACCACATACACCACACCACACCACACCACACACCACACCACACCACACCACCTCTATCCACCTCAAACCAACATCCCTACATACATTCCCATACACCCACATCATGTTCCTCCTCTTCCTCCTCTTTACACCATTCAATTTCATGTTGTGGTTGAAGGAAGTCGAAGGGACACAGTAATTTCTGCCTTAAGGTGTGAACTGAGCTCCAAGTTAGCCAGTGTTAGAGGTTAAATAGTGGATAGAACAATGGTAGGAGAGAAAAATGGTTTGTGCTAGAAAACTATTTGTCAGTCTTCAGACGTGATGTGTGTGTGTGTGTGTGTGTGTGTGTGTGTGTGTGTGTGTGTGTGTGTGTGTGTGTGTGTGTGTGTGTGTGTGTGTGGTATTTAGTAACGGGTGTATTCGAAATTGCATCCCTTGATAACCGACTGACTGTTTAGTTTACTCTCTCTCTCTCTCTCTCTCTCTCTCTCTCTCTCTCTCTCTCTCTCTCTCTCTCTCTCTCTCTCTCTCTCTCTCTCTCTCTCTCTCTCTCTCTCTCTCTCTCTCTCTCTCTCTCTCTCTCTCTCTCTCTCTCTCTCTCTCTCTCTCTCTCTCTCTCTCTTTCTCTCTCTCTCTCTCTCTCCTTTGGCACTCTGCTTTGACCAATTTTATGAATGAATGACCTGACGTAATGAACGACCCACCACGTGGAAGAAGGAGGTGTGTGTGTGTGTGTGTGTGTGTGTGTGTGTGTGTGTGTGGTGTGTGTGTGTGTGTGTGTGTGTGTGTGCGTGTGTGTGTGTGCAAAAACTCTCTTTTCTCCCCTCGTTGCCATCAGAATTTACTTGATCTGTTTCCCATGTCTCATCCTTGTGGTCCTTCTTATCTATTCTCTTCCTTGGCTTGTATACTTTCTTTCCTTCTTACTCTTATTTGTTACGTGAAGTCGTGGGGTTATTTTTGGGGGTGGGGTTCTTTGTATATATCCTTTTATTACTCCTGTCATCTTTTCATTACCTATCCAGCTATACTAATGTTTGAACTTAATTATGTAGTTTATGTGTATTATTTAGATTTTGTATAGTTGTTTTTTTCTTACATACTGATTTTTGTATAAATATCCCGGCTTCTTTTTTTTTCTTTTTATTCTGCTGCTGCTGCTGTTTTTTTGTTGTTGCAGTTGTTGTTTCTGCTGCTCCTCCTCCCCCTCCCAGCCTCCTCCTCCTCCTCCTCCTCCTCCTCCTCCTCCTCCTCCTCCTCCTCCTCCTCCTCCTCCTCCTCCTCCTAATTACCAGAGTTCTGTAAAAAGAGGGAAGCACTTGCACGAGTGGTTGACTAAACGAAGAAAGGAACAAAGAAAAGGACAAAACACATGACTGAAGGAAGGCGCCGCTAAACACCTTAAGAACGAGAAAGAAAAGAAAAAAGAAAACGAGGTAGAGGAAAAAAATAGAAGCAGCAGAAGAGGTAGTAGAGACAGAATGCTTGAAAATAATTGTTGGAGTATTTAGGAGAAGACGAAAAGAGACAAAATGAAAACTGGATCGAAGGCGCATTATTGAGGAGGATCTTTAGGACCCGTCTGTTGTGTTGGAAGGGATACCGTCCACCTGGCTGCTGGGTGACGCTGTTGTCGTTGTCTTCTTTGTTGTTGGCGGTGCAGTTATTGGTTACCGCTGCTAATGTAATTGTTATTGCCCGCGGCCCTCGTCGTATTCATCATCGTCACCAGTATTGATGGTGACGACCTCTGTTCCTCCCATTCAGCGTCTCCCCCTCTACCCATTATTTGAAAGACTAAGTACAGATTATATCAATACGTTTACAAATATATATATACATACATACATACTACTACTACTACTACTACTACTACTACTACTACTACTACTACATTTCCACTGCTGCTGCTGCTGCTATCCACACAGGTGAAGTAATCAGGTAGGCGCGCCAACTTGCCCTTCTAACACACTCTCTTGTTTAATTAAAATCCTTCACTTTCCCCCCACGAGGCATTACCTGTTCTGCCTCTACCTCTCTTTTACTACAGCTATCTTTTTTCACCTTCCTTTTATCATCTCTCTCTCTCTCTCTCTCTCTCTCTCTCTCTCTCTCTCTCTCTCTCTCTCTCTCTCTCTCTCTCTCTCTCTCTCTCTCTCTCTCTCTCTCTCTCTGCGTTCCCATTTATTTCCTCCTTATTGAACTTCATTTCCCCTTATGGTAGCGGCAGCGTGGTGGTGAAGGCGGCATTGGTAGTAGTAGCGGTGGTGATTGCCTGCTAGTGGTTGTAACAGTGGCAGTAGCAGCAGCAGCGGTAGCAGGTGCAGTAGAAGTAGTAATAGTAACAGTAGTAACAGTAGTAGTAGTAGTAGTAGTAGTAGTAGTAGTAGTAGTAGTAGTAGTAGTAGTAGTAGTGAAGGAGGGGGTCAGGTCAGGTGGTCCTTGTTCGCACCTCAAACTCAAGTCTCGCGGCTGTTGTTTTGTCCTTGATGATTTGGTCTGCGTCGAGTGCTTGGACGTGGCCTAGAAACTTGAATGTTATGTGATGGTTTTACTCCTGTGTGTGTGTTGGGGGTGGAGGGGCGTGTATGTATGTATGTGTGTGTATGTGTGTATGTGTGTGTGTGTGTGTTCAAACTTCAACGCATTAACACCCAAAATCCAATACACTTTACATACATGACCTTACTAACACTTTCATATATGTGGGTGAAAGACAGAGACAGCAAGGACAAAGGGAGTTACAGTTTCTAGAGGACAGGACAGAGAGGCAGTGGGTAGGGTGAATGGCGTCACCCTGGGGAGGATGGAGTGATAGAGGAGTTATGGAGGGGACAGTGTGGCAGTGAAAGTGGTGGGGTATTGGAGGGGAGTGTGGGAGGGGGAGGGGAGAGTGTGGGTCTTGCAGAACACATCACGTACTAGACACAGCCATTCGCGGAGGACCAATATCCCAGAGCCGCCTGCGAGTCCAGTGTGTTGGTCCTGGTGTGTGTGTGTGTGTGTGTGTGTGTGTGTGTGTGTGTGTGTGTGTGTGTGTGTGTGTGTGTGTGTGTGTGTGTGTGTGTGTGTGTCTGTGTGTGTTTGTGTGTGTGGCCCCCTTATTACCTCCCCTTCCTACCCTTTCCTTATCCTTCCATTCTCTTCTATTCCCTTCCTTACACAATTTTTTTTTACTTCGCTGAATTAAACATTGCAAGTGACGAATAACAATGATAATAATGATAATAATAATGATATGAAAATGCCAAGGAACAGCATCCGGCGTGTGCGTGATCCCTCACACCTCGTGGAATGTTCGACGCGGGATATTGCAAATGGAAAACCTGTCCGATAGAGTTATGGTTTTCTTATAAGAGTAAAGTCTTTTTGCATCAGACACGTTCGCCATAAACTGATCCTTTTCTTTCCTTAAAAAAAATGGGAAAATTGTAAGGGAAAAAATGTATATACGATGTGAGCGCTTTCGGAAACCTGCAGACAGACCCTGTAATGTGTGTGTATGTGTGTGTGTGTGTGTGTGTGTGTGTGTGTGTGTGTGTGTGTGTGTGTGTGTGTGTGTGTGTGTTCACTTCGAGGGAAACAGCGGCTCTCAGTAGACATCCATTTATGACTAATGGAATCTTACGCGTGACGGACTGTCCACAGGCGACGACAGAGAGAGAGAGAGAGAGAGAGAGAGAGAGAGAGAGAGAGAGAGAGAGAGAGAGAGAGAGAGAGAGAGAGAGAGAGAGAGAGAGAGAGAGAGAGAGTTAGCTTTACTGAAATCATCCGACCACGATTTCACCACACACGACCCACGCTTGTCTGTCCCTTCCCCCCCTCATAACACACACACACACACACACACACACACACACACACACACACACACACACACACACACACACACACACACACACACACACACACCACTACAGTTTTAGCCTCCACGTCCAGCCTAAACGAGGCAGGTGTTTAGGAGCCATGACGCAAAGCACTCCTCTTTTTTTTTTATAATTTAGTGCAGCGAACATTACTAAGACACATTACGTCACAAAGTATGTCACCTTAAGCGTGTTTGAGACTATTTCCCTAAACCATTCTGTAAATACCTATGTTAAGCTGCACCCGTGTAAGAAGCCAACCCACGAACCGGTTTTTATCATGCCTTGTCTTGTCGCTGTTTTTTTTTTGTATTTATCTCTCCTTACTCCCTCGCTTCCTCATGCCCTTGTAAGCTCATATAGTACGAGTATTCAGGGCGCGTCACCTACACCCTCTTTTCAGGTACTCGCACATCACCACAGGCTTGAGAACATATACTGAACACGTCTCATGCCCACACACTCTACATACCCATCTAGCACATCCAACTTACCAAGAATGTGTCCACCCGCCCGCCACCTACACACTCTCTCAGCACAGTGCATCTTCACAAGCAGCATACCCACACACATTTGAGTTAATAAGACCACCATCCACTCAGCACACATGGTCTTTCAAAACAACCACACATGCGTAATCAGCACATTTCCTCTGCCCACACAGCACACAGCACACACACACACACACACACACACACACACACACACACACACACACACACAACACACACACACAACACGCTCACACATCACACTCACACAACCCACTCGCTCCCTCTGCCCACTTCCATGCCCACTCGACTGCTGCCTCGACGTGTGTGTCTCATCTCTAAAATGGAGCTGCAAAGTTTATCCTGCTAAGTGCATGAGGCTGGGCGGCACCACACCCACGGCCACCACGCACCTACCACGTCCTTCAGGGGATGGGAGAGGATGGGACACTCAGGGGAAGGGAGGGGAAGGGAAGGAGAGGGGAGGGTGGGGTCTGGCTTTAATATAATAACACTAATTGGTCTTGCAGTCTTTTGCCTTTATCTGCCAGGCCGTACTCACACGAAAACACACACACACACACACACACACACACACACACACACACACACACACACACACACACACACACACACACACACAGTCCAAAGTTACCATTATCCCAGTCAAGCGTGTTATTTTTAATCTTCTATTACTGTTGTTGTTGTTATTGTTATTATTGAGGTTGTTGCTGTTGTTATTATTATGGTTATTATTATTGTTGTTATTATTATCCGTATCATTTCTATAATTCTTACAAAACTGATGTTATATTTTCTTATTTCCTCAGCGTCCTCCTCCTCCTCGCGGTCTTCTCTTCTGTCGTCCCAAACGTAAGTAACAATGCACAGTTCAGCAGATACTTTCTTTATAGATCAATAGGTCTTTTAGCATATGTGTTTTCCATGTAATTTTCCTTCTTGTCCTCCATTTCCTCCTCCTCCTCCTCCTCCTCCTCCTCCTCCTCCTCCTCCTCCTCCTCCTCCTCCTCCTCCTCCTCCTCCTCTTCCATTCCCCAATCTCATACGCACACACCCGCCTCCAAGATCTCATATAACCCTGCTGTCTCTTATTTCCCGTGTTTCGTCTCTGTGCTTGTCAGGCATTTGAATCATGCTTATATGATTCTCCCTTTTGCACTATTTACATTGTTATTATTATTACTGTTGTTATTATTGTTACTATTATTATTATTATTGTTATTATTGTTGTTATTGTTATGATTTTTTTTCTATCGTCATTATAATCATCATCACCATCTGCTGCATTATTGTTGCTGCTACTGTCGCTGCTGCTCTCTCTCCCTCTCTCTTTCTCTTTCGTAAAAAAAAAAACGAAATTCCAACGAGTAGTGGATGGATGGCCGGAAGGAAGTCGTCCATTCAAAAATTACACTAAAATGTACCACTCATCCCGTAACAGTATATAATTTCGTTTGTGTTTTTTATTGGAGTTTATGTTAATAATTTTGCTTTCTATTTCCTTTCATCTTCTGACTCTGACTCTGTATATAATGATCCCTTTTTTTTTCGTAAACTTTCCACATACATACCAATTTCTATCCATCTGTATTAGTTTCCCATAATTTGCTTTCATTATTTTTTTTAAAGATATTTTTGTTATTGTTTTTTGTTGTTATTGTTGCTGTTGTTCTTCTTCTTAATCAAAATTCTTAAGTACTTTATTAAAAAAAATCGACAGGAAGTGATAAAGACAGAACAAAAATAATCATAAGAGCAAATAAAAGGTAAGAGGAAAGAAAAGATACGTAAGATGATCAAGGGGGAACGTCGGGCGTACATCTTCCCAAAGTGTGTTTACATTCCTATTTTATTTCCGGGGGACGGCACACTTTGTCGGGGGTTGAGGGAGGGGAATGAGGGAGGGGGCAGGGACGAAGGCAGATCAAGAGTAGAGGGAGTGGGGTGAAGGGGGAAGGTTTGGATGAAGTAAGGGGCAAGAGGAGAAAAAAGAGAAGGCGACCAAGAAGAGGAGAGAGGAGAAGGAGGAAGAAGAAAAGGTTGTTATTTGTATAAGATTACATATCAAGAGTACTGACCTTCTCCTACATATGTTCAAGGGACAGACAGGTCACCAACGTTTTTCTTCATATTTATTTCTCCCTTTTTTTTCTGACGCCACGTGTTGGGAGGGAGAGGCAGAAAGGGTGTTAAGGCCTCAAGGGGAAGCTAAATTAGGA
This sequence comes from Cancer borealis, assembly GCA_036785275.1. Taxonomy (NCBI): domain Eukaryota; kingdom Metazoa; phylum Arthropoda; class Malacostraca; order Decapoda; family Cancridae; genus Cancer; species Cancer borealis. The sequence goes on along the minus strand of JAXIVD010004825.1, from coordinate 25,604 downwards.
GGGCAAATCAGGCGTGTTGAGCGGACGAAGGGCAGACGACGGTGTGCTGATTAGCTATTGAAAAGGTGCGTGTACGTGTGTGTGTGTGTGTGTGTGTGTGTGTGTGTGTGTGTGTGTGTGTGTGTGTGTGTGTGTGTGTGTGTGTGTGTGTGAGTGTATGTGTGTGTATGTGTGTGTGTGTGTATGTAGCGGCAGGCGTGCGTGCTTGCAGTGTTTGTGTAGCGGCAGGTGTGTGTGTGTGTGTGTGCTTGCAGTGTTTGTGTAGCGGCAGGTGTGTGTTTCCATGGTTTGTGTGGCGGCAGGTGTGTGCTTGCAGTGTAGATATGATGTCAGGTGTGTGTGCTTGCAGTGTTTGTGTAGCGGCAGGTGTGTGTTTCCATGGTTTGTGTAGCGGCAGGTGTGTGCTTGCAGTGTAGATATGATGTCAGGTGTGTGTGCTTGCAGTGTTTGTGCGGCGGCAGGTGTGTGTGCATGGGTGTGGAGGGGGAGGCAGGCGTGCAGACGGGAGCGTGATTGAATGTAATACCGGTGGAGGGTGGGCCGGCAGCCTCGTCCTATTACGCTAATGGAACATGAAAATGACCACTGATTTACAAGTAACATCCCCACACTTTTAGCCGACTAATCCCCAATCCCCTAGCGAACGCGTGCATACACACACACACACACACACACACACACACACACACACACACACACACACACACACACACACACACACACACACACACACACACACACACACACAGGAACCGAAATGAAGGATTCACTTTTTTTCTGTATACAACTATTCTCTCCTCCCCCAACACACATTCTCCCAATTTTTTGGTGCCATTGCATTTGTCATTGATTTCCGTTTTGCATTTATCTCGCAACAGCCGTTCAGTTGCGTATTTCGCTTATCCGGCCCAGCGTGTGCCCGAAGGATCGTGCCAATACTTCGCCTCTTTGTCATCCTTAATGGTGACTCCACAGACAACTCTCCCCCAACCTGCTCCTGCTGCTCCTTACTGCCTCTCATTGCGGGTTTTGAACACAGCCTCCCAGTGTGTTGGGGTTAATGAATCGCAACCTCTCTTTCTCTCTTTCTCTCTTTTTCTCTTTCTCTTTCTCGCTCTCTCTCTCTCGCTCGCTCTCATAGTCTTTCCTAGCTTACCCTTTCTCCTCTTCCCCCGCTCTCCCCAGTCCCAACGCCAACCAGCAGTAAAGTAATCCTCAGTGGTTCATTTCCTCCACTACAGGTACCAAATTAATCCCTAAATCCCCGTTCCCGCTCCTCCTCCTCCTCCTCCTCCTCCTCCTCCTCCTCCTCCTCCTCCTCCTCCTATTCCTCCTCGTCTCACCCTCCCTTCCCCGTCCCACTTCCTCCACAACTAGCAGCTCCGTAATCCCTCCCTTCCTCCCTCCCTTCCCGGCCTCCCTTCACCTCACTTACACCTCCCGGCTTGATGGGTCTCCTGGTGTAGCTTTGACTTGCCTTGATATATTTGTGGTCTGTCGGGAGTCGAGGTATTTTGATCTGTCCGAGAGATATTGCTCCGCTGCATTTTTCCTCCCGCCAGACTCATCTCTCCATCAAAGAGCGCAAAAAAGTGCCTTGTGTATTTTCATATGTTCTTATTATATATGACTGCAAGTGAATCTTCCGGTTTGAAATTGTTTTAGGAAAGAGTTCTTTTTCAGACGTTTTTTTTCTTTTTCTTCCTCTCTCTCTCTCTCTCTTTAAAATGGTAGTAGGTGAGGGCGGAGGAGGGGGAAGGGAAGTGAATAGGAGTTATTTCGAGACGTTGTAAGGAAATGTATGTTATCGTATTGCCTGGTTATCTTAGTACAATGAAGAGAAGCCTAAGAAAGTGTGCACCATAAAACTAAGGTGTCATCAGGTTCATCGCCTCTCCCCCTTCACCACCTTCACCTTCCCCCCTTCACCTTCACCTCCCCTACACCTAGGCGTCCTTATCATCACACTATCAATTTTCTTAAACTGAGGGGCCATTTCAGCTTAATGGGTCGTTAGGGAGTAATTGGCGGTAGCTGCGTAATCCGAGAAGGCCGCCCTCCTCCTCCTCCTCCTCCTCCTCCTCCTCCTCCTCCTCTTCTCTCGTCGCTAGCGGTATGACATTGTATTAGCACGGCGAGGGCGCGGGCAACACAAGACTTCCGATTGGCCGCTAGTTTCGCCCTTACACGGTCACATTTGTATTCAGTCGTGTTGTTTGATGGACTTGGGAAGGAAGAAGAAGAACCAGAAGGAGGAAAAGGAAGAAGTGGAGGAGGGAAGGAGGAAAAAAGAGAAGCTAGAAGAAGAAAAAAAAGAAGAAAGAGAAGGAGAACCAAGGGAGGAGGAGGTAAAGGAGAACAAGCCAAGATAAGAGTAGGTCAAGCTAGAAAAAGCGGGAGTGTGGTGCTTTTTCTTGCACCTCGGCGCCGTTTGTATACTTTCCAGCCCGCCGCCACGCGACACTCACGAGGGTGTTAACACAGCCAAGCACTCGTGAGGACCCTGCAGGCGGCCCTGAAACATGAGAAGCCTCGCCACAGTGGACCTGCACAGTAGCGGCACGAGGCCCGCAGTCAGCTGTTTACCGTCCCCGTAAACACAGGTGTGGCGGCCGACGTAAACTTCCTGTAGCCACTGGGCCAAGATATGCTGACACCGCCCGCCGCCATCACTCCTCCGTGCCACCACCGAGGCCGCGCGCACCAAGGGGCCAACATGTGCAAATAGAGCAACTTACTACTCGTTCTCTACCTTTGTTTACACAAGATGCATGCTGATCAATGGGTATACATGACCCTATGGTATAGTTACTTTACGGCGCTGCACCAGATTGTTAGATTTGATGATTTCTCTGCTGATTTTAAAACTTTGGCAATGAAATCAAAGACACGGGTATGCAAATTGATAAAATATTACAACTCCCTTCCCTCAGTTTTCCTTCTCCACACACGCACTTAATGATAATGATGACAGCATGCGTTTCTGGAGACAGTTGCTGCTCTTCGGCCACAAGAAAAAAATGAAAGAGGAAGAAAATAGGCAAGTGGAGGGAAGTGTTTCAGTCGTGTTAACCAGAGTTTTTCATCCATTTAGCGCCAGCTGTCAAGTGTTCAGCAAACTTCGCTCACCCAACAGAGCAAAAATAATAAAGAAAAAAAAATGTAAAAAAGATATCTCGCGCTTATGTTTACACTATATTTTTTAGTTTTTTGAATGTCAGCAGACTGAAACCAGCCTCAAGGATAGATAGTCAAGAAGTTTACATAATGACCTAATTATGAATGAAGGAAGACTGCACGTACGTACGATAGCGTGAGGGGACGTGAATGAGAGTAGTGTGTCTGGCCAGCCGGGAGACATGAATGAATGAAGTGTGTAAAGCACGAGGGAATCTGAATGGAGTCGGTGTTTGTGCACGACTGAAGGAATGTTTACGCTGCCACGAAGAGTATGCTTTTCTTTTGCTCGAGTAGATCTGTGTGTAGCAGAGTGGGTGTCGGAGCGTAATGCTGTAGCGGCCGCTGCTATTTGCGTAACCCTGACGAAGCTGTGCGAAATGATGATGTTAACGATGTGCAGCTTGTGTGTGTGTGTGTGTGTGTGTGTGTGTGTGTGTGTGTGTGTGTGTGTGTGTGTGTGTGTGTGCGTGTGTGTGTGTGTGTGTGTGTGTGTGTGTGTGTGTGTGTGTGTGTGTGTGTGTGTGTGTGTGTGTGTGTGTGTGTGTGTGTGCCATCCAGTCAGATCCCGCGTTTCCCCTCCAATCAGACCGACGCTCGCTCACCCTCGCCCTTATGTGCCTCACTGGAACCCTCTAATCTCACCTCTTCACTCACCTCCTTCCTTCATCACTGCACCCTTGCCTACCTGTCTGGAACTCAATCACTCATGCATCCATTCATTCATTCATTCATTCATTTATTCAATTAATCAGTCAGTCAGTCAGTCAGTCAGTCAGTCAGTCAGTCTCACTCACTCACTCATTTACTCACTCCACTCATCTATTCATTCACTGGTTCCTTTCCCACTTCCCGCCCCTTCCCAAAACTCATCTCCCAAACGAGGTTCGTCTTTGGTCTGGTCTAGTGCAGTTACCCTGGCAAGTGTTCCGAGCAAACATAAATAGTGTACGTCACTCACTGTCCCTCTGTTTACCGAAGGCACAGGCTGGTAAATACATGTCAAGAGGTCACACTACAACACGACATAAATTAAAAGGAAAAAAATATATATATAAATTTCTGCGCGAACACTGCCACTAAATTCCGCAGACTCGATTCGTACGTGTATGTAACTTATTAGACTATAATGCATTGAAGTCGGACAGCACGTTAGGCAAGTTGTGTTTGGTATAAAGAAGAAACTCGTAACTTTCTCCTGACTTTCTCTAAATCATTTTGCGCATATCTTGCCAGAGTATCGGCCGCTAGTCAGCATTTGATTCTCCATTCTCGGGTTTCAAGACGATTTATTGTTCAAAAACACCTCAAAGCGTCTCCTCAAAAATGATGTGACAGGAAAATGGCGAAGATTATATGTTTTAAATTGCTAGATTTATAGACTCACGACTAAGTGAAAAATAGTGCATGGCCACACCCCTTCACTTTTCCCTCCTTTCCCTCTCTCCCTTCATTTCTCGGTCACGCCTGAGTAGAGAAGGAAGGAAGGAAGGAAGGAAGGTATGCATGCAGTCGTCATCTAGTCTGGGTTGACATCGAGCGGCGAGTATCGAGGCGACAAGTGTGTGGCATGACGCGTCGAGGAATGCGGCGACACGTTGTTAGGCGTAAGTGAAGGACGGCGGTGCGAGGCGACCAAAGGGGAGGGAAGGAGAGAACACCTGGCGGTTAATGAGCAACGACAGGTGATTAGACAGGATGTGGCTGTGGCTCATGTACTGTACACGTTACCTGGTTCCGTTTGTTGTGCAGGCGTATATGTACTGGTACACCTAAACACACACACACAAACACACACACACACACACACACACACACACACACACACACACACACACACACACACACACACACACACACACACACACACACACACACACACACACACACAAGCAGACTGTGTGCATGTATGTACATCCTGCTTGGTGCCATCTGCTTCACTTCATGTCAGTGAGGTGCAGCAGGCTACCTTCAAGCAAAAATGTATATACTTGAGACATCTGGAATGAATATCGATGGATGTTCACCCTTGTGCTCTACGATACAGACCTACAGTACTTTGATTAGCATGTCCGCTGGTAGTCATTTCGTATACAGACACATGTATGAATATATGAATAGATATATTTATGTATGTATGTATGTATGGGTATATGTAGTACGAGTGTATCTATGGATGGGTGTGCGTTTGTATGCATGTAGTATGTATATGTGTGCTGGAACAAGGGTGTACGCCTGTATGGTAAGATATTGATGGTGTTAGTGCAATGTGTTTTCATTGTGTATTTCCATTTGTATAGTTAGATAGTTTCCTGACCTGTGTGTTCGTCACTTGTTTCACTGTTAGTCAATATTTTAATGTCCCTATCCAACTTTCTCCTCCTCCTCCTCCTCCTGTTCTTCCTCCTCTTTTTTTTTCTTCTCCTTCTTCTTCAAGTTTTTCTTCTTCTCTCTTCATTGTTATCATAATAATCATTACCATTATAATCACTAACTATTATAATTATCTTATTAACACTTTTATTATCATTACATACCATTAAATTTTTTTTCATAATGTTTTTCATCCCTAAGCCTTTCACCACCACCACCTCCACCACCACCATCACCACCACCACCACCACCACCACCACAACCACCACTTTAAATCCCTCTCAAGTTCCGCCTTTCCATCCGTCCCCCCCCACTACCACCACCACCACCACTACCTGAGCACCTAACCCCTCCCCCCCCCAACACCTTCTCCAACACCTGCCTCTCTTGGACTTTCCGCATCCGGCGCCACAAATACTCGGCCGGGTGTTCTATATCGCCCGGGTAAATATAGCACAAGTGGGCGTGAATATAGCCGGCAGGACGATAGAGAAATTCATCGTCTCGTGTTTGAGTGATGGTTACCTTCTTGAGTGACGCGCAGACCACTACTACTACTACTACTACTACTACTACTACTACTACTACTACTATTATTGATGTTGCTGCTGCTGCTGCTGCTTCTTATCTCGTTTCTGTTTTGTTTTTTTTGTTTTTTTTATCTTATTTCTCCCTTCACTTTTTTTCCTCTCTTTCTCATTCTTCTTCTTCATCTCTTCTTCCTCCTTCTCCTCTTCCTCCTCCTCCTCCTCCTCTTCCTCCTCCTCCTCCTCCTCCTCCTCCTCCTCCTCCTCCTCCTCCTCCTCCTCCTACTCCTCCATATCATCCTCTTCGTTATTCTCCATTGTTCATCATCATCATCATCATCATCATCATCATCATCTTCATCATCATCATCATCATCATCATCATCATCATCATCATCATCATCATCACTCTACCATGTTTTCGATTTCCATTCTGTTCTTTTCCCTTTGTGTCGTGTCATTCTTACGTTTCTTTCCCCTCTACAGCTTTATATTGCTCACTCATTCTCCAGTGTTCCCCTCAACCCCAAAGCCCTTCGCTCAACTCTGCCTCCCTTGGTCTCCCTTCGCCAGCCCTGCGCCGCCACTCTTGCTGATCCTATCTCTGCCCACCTCCCCAGAGGCTGCCATCCTCCCACATCCTCGTATCACCGAAGTGTCTTCTTACCAGAAGTCTTTGTTTGTTGACAGACTTTGCTATTCGTACCTTCTAGTTTCGTTAAAAAAAAATATGATACATGCCAAAAATATTTTGGCAATTTTTGTTTGGTTGTATAATATAGATTTCACATCGTCATTATATAGTTTTACCAATTTTATGCTTGTTCTATGTTTTGTCCATATGCATATATGTGTGTGTGGGTTTTTCAATGTGTGTGTGTGTATGTGTGTGATATATATATATATATATATATATATATATATATATATATATATATATATATATATATATATAAATATACATACATATATATGTATGTTTATGAAAGAGAAGAGGGAGAAGGAGAAGAATATATATAATATGAAAGAGAAGAAATGGAAATGACTGAATAGAATATACGAGTTGCTTGACTTGATGTGTCAAGTCTTGCACACAAGAAGAACAAATAACACAAAGCCTGCGTCATGAGGGAGCTTTTTATAGTGACGCACTGCCTCCAAGCACTGCTAGGAGGGAGAGAGAGAGAGAGAGAGAGAGAGAGAGAGAGAGAGAGAGAGAGAGAGAGAGAGAGAGAGAGAGAGAGAGAGAGAGAGAAAAAAGTGATGCGCTTCACACATTCACCTTCAGGACCTTTGCCAGATCCCTGCTGCGTTGCCCTCGAAGCTTCCACCTCCCTCACCCCTTCACCCCAGCACCCCACTCACCAGCCGCCCACAGTTCCGCCACCACCTCCACCCACCACCCACACGGCCTTAAAATTCGCCGGTCTTGGATTCCTGTCTTGCAGAAAAACACGTAATGCCCCAAGTTCTCCCCAACGATCAAATAGTCGTTCATTATCCTCTGCGTCTCACAGGTTCATTCCCTGATACACCCATGGCCATACCTCACCCTCATCTGTCACACCACTCGTAGCCAGACGCCCTTATGATTCCTGATGGGCGTCGCCGCGTCTTAGCCACACCACCGTCAGACGTCTACCAAGCCTCCAGATCAAGGGGGAATCCTGGCTGCCACGCCTGAGCCAAACCTCCGCCACACCTCCCTCAAGCACCACCAACGCCGCTGATGTTCCAAAGTTTCGGCATAAAACGGCAGATTATGACACTGAAACGATTCCCAAGGGTGCCTGGTGCCGCCTGCGCTGCTCCGGGGCGGGAAGACACATCAGAGTAAGGCCAAGGCAAGGCACGAGGAAAGGGAGGATACAGCGGAGATCACAACCTTTTGAAACCACAGATACAACGAAATATGATAAGTACAATGATTTAATTGATTACAGGCCAAATTAACACTATATAGAGGATACATTTATTTGGCAATGAATTCTGCCACAACACCACCAGTGACTGACAGCACCATTAAT
>JAXIVD010004825.1:12500-15000 GCA_036785275.1 Cancer borealis | reverse complement strand
GAATAGGTTTAAAATGAAGTCAGAAAAAGAAAGAACTGTGGATATAAAAATGTCAAACGTAGTACATACATCTTCACAAAGGAACAGATTAATAAGAAGAAAGAAAAAAAAACTGATCACTTCTATAGAAAAAAAAATGGGAAAAGGATAGGGACACTTTTTTCCCCTCGCTCTTTAAGGAAACAATGCCGCTTTAGCTTACCCGTACCCTCCCGGAAACAGGCTTTTGGGTGTTGGTTGGGCTGCTGCAAAGACGGTTCCATAGTCATACGGGTATAACAAGGGCATCTCTTTATGTGGAGAAGACCAGAAGAGGTGATAAGGAAGATGTGATGATTGAAGAAGAAAACAATGATACCGGAATAAAGTTATGAAAAAGAAGACTATGATAAAGGGAGAAGAAGAGAAAGACGAGGATGAGGATGATGATTAAAGAGGAAGGAGATAAAGCGAATAGGGAGGAGGAGGAGGAGGAGGAGGAGGAGGAGGAAATGCCGCCTGGAACAAGCGCTAATGATGTTGGGCCGAGAATCATTGCAATGAAATGATAAATACACAGAACGTCACTCTGCAGCACACGGGGAGGAGAGGAGCTGGAAAAGTCACGTGTTTAAAGTTTGAAAGTTTGTAATGACACAAGATTCTTCGGTTTATGGTGAATGTGTTACAATGAATAAAAGATGTTTCTTCAAACTGAAAATTAAGTGTGTATCTTACGTTGCTCATGTATAATGCAAATATGCAATGTCATTTAGGTGATAATTACTAATGAAATCTGGAACAATGATTTCCGTCTTAAGAGAAAGATGAGTGAGTACTGGCCACTGAGGGACGAGAGAAAATTAGAAGGAAGAAAATTGGTATAAAGAATAGAGGAAGAACGCGAACAAAAACAAGAACAAGGGGGAAGTAACAAGGTAAAAAAAAGTAGTGAGGATAAGATGGAAGAGAAAGACTTAACCGGAAACAGTACTAGATGTTGGATGCGGTAAGACAAACGGACGCACGTCGTACTACCTACCAGCCTTAAGACATTAAACCCTTTCTTGCCGCCGCAGAAAAAGGGGCAACAAGAAATCCCGCCAGAGCCGCCGCCGCGCGTGATCAGGGTCTGCACTTCCGGCGAGACGACTTCTACGACCTAAAGAAAGAGGAGCCGCCGCGCCCAACACACTGCCAGGCGTCGTCCCTACATTCCTTGCTACTTGGGAGGCAAAACGCAAATAGTTCGGCGCGCGACGGGGCTGCAGATTCATTCACACACGCAAAAACAAAAACACTGAAAAAAATAAACAAAAAGCGCCACGGAAAAGCGGGAAAGGTTTTAAGGGGGGGTAGGGTAATGCAGAAAAAGCAGCGACAACCCTCGTTAATGAGATGAGCGTCAGCCCTCATATTTCACTGCACCAACCACCACCACCATCAACGCCGCTTCCAACAAGACTCCCCGCCCTCTTTTCTCTTTCCTTCTTTCCCTTCCCTTCCTCCGCACGCGTCCACACCCTCATTACCTTCACTCTCCTTCTCCTCCTTTTCCTCATCATCGCCGCGATCGATCCTTATCTCAGAAAACCTACGTGTCTTAATGGAGGTCGCGTAACCCTATCGGTGTTTTGCAGGACCTGACAAGGGCCCGCCGGAGTACCCACACGTGCATAAACTTTGTGAATGGTGGCGGCGAGGGTTTGTCTGCGTGAGCTTTGTGCCATCCCTCCCCCTTCTTCACCTCCTCCCTCTCATCGCCTCCCTCCCCTCCGCTGACCTAGACGCGACGACGGTCTACTAACGCTGCAGCTACATAACCAGTATCTTAAAAGGGTTGTTGGTGGTCTTTTCAACAGTGGGAGGAGGAGGAGGAGGAGGAGGAGGAGGAGGAAGAAAGTGGTGGCCCAACACACGGCCATCAACACTACCATCGATGTTGAAAGGCGGGCGATGTTTTCATGCGTGTCTGCAGCCTGTAAGAGTGTTTGGCTTCGATGAGGAGCGAAAGAAAGACGTGAGTTTTGTTTAGGCAGTGACTAGCGGCGCCCGGCGGTCGGCACGAGGACGTAATCAGAGTAGGGACGATGGAAAGGCGTGTGGTGTCTAGATGAAAGGCTCTACCTTGCGTAGGTGTTAAGAGGGAGGAGGAAGAGCGTCGAGTAGGTGACTGTTTATGCGTCATGTGAGGTCCCGCATCTCACTCCACTAAACGGAGAACTTGATCTATCTGCAAGTCTGATCCAAAACTTTTCCCAAGGTTTCCTCTACCACCGGAAAAATACATCTCAATCCACGTTCTTTCATTATCAAGTCTCACATCTGCGTGGGTGCTCTCTGTCAATTAGCCACCTTTGAGCATCTGTAAACAAGCCTAAAATTCACCCTGTTTGTATACGTGTGTTTACAGTCTGTGGCCAAAACGGGGAGGACAAAAAATATGCCTTCAATTAAGATTTCGTGATGTACTTTCCTCGCCTCCATATGAATACCCGAGGCTTTTACCGGTTACCTCCCT
>JAXIVD010004825.1:0-7500 GCA_036785275.1 Cancer borealis | reverse complement strand
GGTGTGTCGGGGGTGGAGGGGAGGGAGGGTGATGAGGTCAAGAGGTGGATGGGATGAAGGATATTGAGGGTCACCATGGGTCATTGGGCACTTGAATTGTGTGACAGCTGAGTTAAGTGGTGAATGAATGTATGAGTGAGCAAGTGAGGAAGTGAATGCGCACGTGAGGGAGGGAGTGAGTGAGTGAGCGAGTCATGATCGTGGAAAAAAAAAGACATGAAAAAAAATAGTTCGAAAAGTGCATACGCAACCCTATCTTACTGTTTTTCACTGATGACGTCACGATCGGGGCACGACGTGGGTGAGGGGATGAAAAAGGCATCCGATTGGTGGAAGGAATGAAGAAACAAGATCCGAGGCCTGTGATTGGCTGACAAATGGGTTAGATAGAAGATCCGGTGTCGCGTCGAACCAGCTTGTTTGTTCTCTGTGTTTTTTGCTCTGTGAGAAGACGAATGGGGATCTCCGCACATAATGGGACTATGGAGGCCCACTAATAACACTCTGACAGCCCGCCAACAGCATCGGGCACCAACGCCAGCCTCCCCTCTTGTCATTCGCGAAGAGGCGAAGGAGGAGGAAGATGAGAGGATGGGAGAGATGAGAGAGATGAGAGAGCAATGTGTGTGTGTGGGGGGGGGGGGGGGGTCGGGCGTGCGAGGCTGTTTTCCACCACGTGATTCATCGAGGAACAAACGTGCACGAGGCGAAAAGTCTTTGTTCAAGTTTTTTTTATTGTTTTCCTCATGTTGTGTTTTCCTGTTAGTGGAGATCAGTAAACACATCAGAATAGACGAACACATGCGTTTGTAACTTCATGTGCACATTCTTTTCTTCTTCTTTTTTATTTTATCGTTTGTTGCTACGGGTTTACATATGATGTCATGTTTGTGTTTAGCCGTGCAGGTAGGAAGAGAGAAGATTGCATTCACCAGCGAGTAAAGTTGATACACACACACACACACACACACACACACACACACACACACACACACACACACACACACACACACACACACACACACACACACACACACACACACACACATACATACTCGTAACACCTCGGAGGTACAACATGAAAGTCTTTCGCTAGTACAATGCGTCATCAGCTCAGCAGCAGCGTGACGTCACCGCCGCCATCACCACCTGAATCTTCCATCTCCTTCCCTCACCGCTTTGCCTCTCCACGCATCCCAGCCTCTCCATCATCCAGCATTGTTCGTCTCGTGTGTGTGATATCTTATGTATTTTATTCTGGCAAGAAGTGTTTTTCTCAGCATCATTGCATCCCAGTTTATTTGTACATCAATTTCGTCTTTATGTTTTATTCAGTATATAATAATTTTTTTCACCATAGTGAATGCATTGCATGAAGGACACAGCCGCTAAATATTAATTCGTAGCAGGTGTGGTAGGTTTGCAAGGGTTTACGAGGAGTGGAAGGGGCTTGACGCAGGTGTGCGAGAATAAGCAAGTAAGGCACAGGTGTGGGGCAGGTGAGAGGAACATTCGCAAAATCTTTTCTTTATATATATATATATATATATATATATATATATATATATATATATATATATATATATATATATATATATATATATATATATATAAAGAAAAGATTTTGTATATATATATATATATATATATATATATATATATATATATATATATATATATATATATATATATATATATATATATAGACGTAATCTCCATAGTTGTGTCATTATCAAGTGAGATATTTCCTTGACTCCCTTTGCTCATGTTTCTTGTAATTTTTCTTTAGTGTTTTTTGTTCCTCTGAAACTTAATGCAAACTTCCTTTTCACCCTCACTCCCCTGCCTCTCATATCCCTCCCTTGTTTTCCCCTCCCATAAGGCACATAGAAGCGCGCGCACGCACACACACACACACACACACACACACACACACACACACACACACACACACACACACACACACACACACACACACACACACACACTCCATATCTCTCTTTCTCGCTTTTTATTTTTTTCTCTTTCTCTCTTTTTCTTTCTCTCTCTTAACACAAATATGCATGTCGACGAAATCTTGCAAGTCGGTTTCCACCTTCCAGACGCTCAATTGATTACGGTAAAAACTGGTCTCGAGTAATTGCAAGCTTCTTCAGCGCCTTTTTATTATTTTTATTTTCTTTCTCTTTCCTGAGACAGGAAGGGCAGTTTTCTCTGCAGGCGACCTTGCGAAAAGCGTGACACCTGCAGACTTTTCCTTCCATAAAGAATCCGCGTCGAGGAGGAAAATAGTAGGTGATGATAATGATGAGGACGAGGGTTGCATTGTGTCCTTGTGTTAGATTATAGTTATTAGCTGTTCAGAGTCATGGGTATTATTCACGGGAAGGCGCTGTGTTATTATATACTGGAGTGATGGAGATAAATAATGTGTAGACGAACACTTGCAAAGACTGCTGAGGGGATGAAGCATGAATATACGAGTACACGTGGCATTTGTGATCCTCGATTGGAGAGGAGGAGGAGGAGCATGATGGTGATGTTGAGGATGAGATGAAGATAAATAATAATAATAATAATAATAATAATAATAATAATAATAATAATAATAATAATAATAATAATGATGATGTTGCTAGTAATAACTTATGTTGTTTTGTTCCTGTTGACATGTGGTGATATCTGTGGTGGTGATGCTTGAGGTGAGTGAGGTGGAGGAGGACATACAGGGCATGGTGGAGGTGGTGAGAATGGTGATGGAGGGAGGAGGGTTGAGATTGATGAATTGGTTGTGTTAGGATGCACCTGGCGCTTCAGTAATTTAGGTCATTGGGGCCCGTGGTGGTGGTGGTGCCGACGTCATAATTAGCATCACAAACTCTCTTCAACACCTGCACCACCAGCTTCCCTTCCTCCCTCCCTCCCTCCATCCCTCCCTTCCTCCCTCGCAATCGTATCCACGTTGATAGAGGAAGAAAAAAATAGGAAAATATATCACTAAATAAATTCTCGAAAAATTAAATAAATAATGTATAGAAAATTGCATACACGCGAAAAGATATACAAATTTTGAGTAACGAAAATATATGAAATTACTGAAAAATGACTTCTTATCCTCAGACTTCTGCATCGCATAAAATATTACACCGCAGCTTTCATCTCTCCTACTCCCCCAAGCACCACCACCACCACCACCACCACCACCACAACCACCACCACCACCACCACCACCACCACCATCACCACCACCACCACCACCACCACGACCACTACTACTATCAGATACAAAAACAAAGGTAGTGTAAGCAGCATGTGACCTTGGCCAATGCAGAGCGGGAGGCCCCTTGCCGCCGGGCACCCACAAGGCCGTACTACACACACACACACACACACACACACACACACACACACACACACACACACACACACACACACACACACACCTGTACGATATCTGCACATGCATGTATTGACACAGAATTATCTGCATAAACATATATCAATATGAAAAGATGAGGTTATTGTTAAAAGCATCGCGCTTCCGTCATAAAAATACATACATAATAACTCTCCAAGGTCGGGGAAGGTTAAGGCGTCACAGCCTAACAATGTTCATAACAAGACTTGCAGCAGACTTAATAGGCTATGAGGTATGTGAGCACGTGTGGCTAGGTGCTTCAAGGCCTAGCCTTGGAAGTGCTAGTGTTCCGTCCTTGCCTTGCGAGGCAGCCGGAGAAGAGATTGGGAAAAAGTATTTTAGTGAACGCGAGCCACATCTCTAAAGCTAATCAGACTAGTCACAAAAATTAATGTGGGGTGAGTGAGTTTCCGTCAGTAAGTAAAATAAGACATTGAGTCTGCGAGAGGAGGTCTGTTGGTGTCTGTGAATTTGTCAGAGGATCTGCCTGCCTGCCTGCCTGCCAGTCTCGATCTCTTGGGCCGCTTCCAACCTTCCTCCCCCTCGCCCCACCCCCTGGAAGGTACAGCTCCAAGTTGGCGAGGTTTGGCGTTGCTGGCGAGGTCGGTTTACAGCCGTGATTGACGCCACTGGAGTTGGAGGAGAAGTTTGGCGATCTTGACGTCTTGGGGTCTCGTTAGCGAGGTGGCGATTCCTCGGCGTCGGCACGATTTGGCGTCAAGAGCTTTGCGACTCACGCGGGTCGTCTCTCTCTTTCTTCTTCTCTCCCTTATCTCTTTTTTCCTCATCACGTGGAGTATTCGTGTCGTTGCCGAGGTCACTGCAGCGATGGCATCGTCCCTCAGCCTGGTCACGGTTGGGCAGTCAGACAGGGACGGTGAGTGGACAGGGATAACAGGGAAATGGAAGGCTGGAAGGGAAAACACGACCACCTTGCCAGAATAGCAAGACACGAAAAATAGGACAAGAGACGAGAATAGACGAAAGCTATGGAGTGGAAATGAAGGAAAGGAGAGAGAGTGAATTAAAACGATAAAGTAAGTGGATGGGAAAGAAATTTAAAAAAAAAAATGCTATACTGAGAGGCGTGAGAGTTGAGGATGAAAAAAAAGACAGATATATCTTGAGGACAAACTTGAGTGAAGTCATAACGGAATCATAGAGTGAACGCATGATGGCCAGAGTGTGAAGGGAGACGAGTCAATGTGATGGAAGATAGCCAGAGGGAACGAGCTGAGCTAGGCAGAGAGAGAGAGAGAGAGAGAGAGAGAGAGAGAGAGAGAGAGAGAGAGAGAGAGAGAGAGAGAGAGAGAGAGAGAGAGAGAGAGAGAGAGAGAGAGAGAGAGAGAAAAAAAAAAAAAAACAAGTTGATAGAAGTGAGTCGCCATGAAAGAACAGGGAAGCCGAAGGAAATTTCTAACAATCAATGTGAACAAGTAGAGTGAGGGATGCAGGTTTGAGGGAGTGATTGGGAGAAGGAGGAGGAGAAGGGTGGAGAGAGGGAGGGAAAGGGAAGGGAGGGGAGAGAAGGGACAGTCACCCTTCTCACCAGCGACGCGTGAAACCCCTAATTTTACCAAAGACTTCAACCATTATGATTTCCACTATATTATTATTATCATTATTATTATTATTATTATTATTATTATTATTATCATGGTCGTTGTCATCATCATCATCATCATCATTCACTGTAGTTTGTGTTCAATTACGTGGTTTTTTCCTCCCTCTACTGTTCCTGTTGTTATTTTCTCATGTTATTCACTTCACTTTTTCGTTATTTATCCTCAACTCCTTTGTGTGTGTGTGTGTGTGTGTGTGTGTGTGTGTGTGTGTGTGTGTGTGTGTGTGTGTGTGTGTGTGTGTGTGTGTGTGTGTGTGTGTGTGTTTTATTTTGTTCTACACTTTACTGTTTTTTCCTGCACGTGTTATGCTTTTTTTTTTTTTTTATGCATTTTTTTCTCTGCAATGAGCGCTGATGTAGTGTTTGTAGTCATTTTAAAAGTTATCATTTACGTTTTTTTTCAGACAACCATGTTATTACAGGTATTATAGATGCGCTTAGTCTATACTCAAAACTCATTTTACACTTTGCCTCCAGTCTGTAGTTTACTGATTCGAACAGATGTATTCGCGGTTCTTATCACATTAAATTATTACGCCAATTTGTATTCCTTTTATCACTCTATTCGAATACCTTGTTAGCTTGCTGCTTTCATGTTTATCCCTCATCCATCCCACCTTCGACACTCACTAAGATCACCTCCACAGATAAACACCTGGTGCGCCTCTACCCTCCTCTCACGTTACCGCGGGAAGGGACGCGGGGAGGAAGGGGGATGTTAGGAGGAAGGAGAGAACATCAAGGTGTGTTAGTTGAGGCATCTTTGGCAGCACCTGGAACCTAGAGACGCTCATTATCCCCATTAGAGCTCCCCACCTGAGCCTCACCCTCTCTGTGCGTGGTCTCGTCTGGTTTAAACTGGAGTGGAAGTCAGTGGTGCACCGCGTTGTTGTACACAGTGGGGAAAAAAATAGTATCGATGCACAATATAAACGAAATATTATGACACCATACAACGAAGGATAGTGAAATATGATTGGTATGATGGTAGAATGACCACGACTGTGTTCACTTCATGGCGGTGTATGGCATGTTTCGTGACTAGAGTTATGAAGCAATCGTTGGGTGGTTCGACTCCTGCGAACCAACCACAGCTAGACTTGCCGATCCTCCCATAAAATCAAAGGTTGTTTAAATGTTCACGATAGGCATCGAACCCCCTGTGAACCGATTTTTTTTTTTTTTTACTTTTGGGAAATGTCACTTAGGAACATGCAGCGGATGGGGGTGTCCAATACCTCGCCCGTGTAAGTATAAGGTGAAATCGTAAATTATAGGGTGGTTTTGGCGTGTCAGCGTGGGGAGAGACATGGATAAAGAGAGAGAGAGAAAAAAAATGTGTGTGTGTGTGTGTGTGTGTGTGTGTGTGTGTGTGTGTGTGTGTGTGTGTGTGTGTGTGTGTGTGTGTGTGTGTGTGTGTGTGTGTGTGTGTGTGTTCTCTTCCATGTAAAGAATGTTACCAATGTCATATATTATGGAAGTAGCAACAAAGTTGTAGCAAAAACTGACAATCACAAAATCAAAAGGGCAGTAGATTGACAAAAATGTCAATCGAGCAAGTGACAGTGTGTGTGTGTGTGTGTGTGTGTGTGTGTGTGTGTGTGTGTGTGTGTGTGTGTGTGTGTGTGTGTGTGTGTGTGTGTGTGTGTGTAGGGCTTTCTTTTTTTTTCTAGGCATGCAGTTTTCACCCCTGGGAAGATGTAATATCCATTCTCGAACATTGCACTGTAGGTTTTGCAGTTACGGCCATGCGCATGTAGTTTTCCACAGGAGGAAAAAATAAGTGAAAACAAGATAATGAAGGGTTAGGGATGCACGGATATAGCAAGGAAGAGTGGAGGAAGGAAGTGAGGAAGCGAGGCAGAGGGAAGGAGGCGGAAAGCAAGGCATGCAGGAGGATGTGGTCAGCGTGTAGCCCATCAGGTGGTTGTGGGGGAGGCGAACCGAGACTTCAAGGCCCAGGAACAGTCTGAAGGGTCATGACAGTCTGGCGGGAGCAATGCACTGACGACTCGCCGGGATCCAGTCTGCACACATAGCTATACGAATGCATTTACATGTCACCAAGTGTACACAAAACAAAATAGTGATATCCTTGTTTCAATACAACAATCCAACAATACGCATAGAGGATGTTTTTTCCTTTTATTTGTGTTTTTTTTTAATCAGATCTAAGTGATGAGCGTCTTAATGGATATGTCCTTTACACTTCACTCGTTGCCCGTGCGTTGGTTCTGCTTTCTCTCATCTGGGGATCCCCATTTCCATCTTTTTTCTGATCCTTAACCTTTCATAATGTTATCGCAGTATCCGTGTTTTCGAGAGTGTGGCGCCGGGCAGACCATGTTCGACTCCACAAAGTTATACAGTTCACAGACAACAGAAGTGTACACGGACACAGTAGCCATGCTGTCTGGATGCTTCCACCTTTCCTCCAGTAATGTGGTGGATGACGGGG
>JAXIVD010004824.1:5000-22500 GCA_036785275.1 Cancer borealis | reverse complement strand
AATTAAAGGAAAGTAACCATTACAGTCAACTTATTGAATATCACTCACGGAAATAATTCAAAGAGATAATGATAAAAGAAAATGTCCAAATAGTGTCAAAATTACCACTTTCGTTTCCTGCGATACTGTCTCCCGTGCATTGCTGAGTCATCTTGTTGCAGCTGCAGTACATACTTGGTGAAATGTGCGCACCAGGAACTTATTGTGGGGTAGTGAAGATAATTCGTGTTTGTTGCAATTCTCTTCTTTTTTCTAACATCTTAAACCAGCAGCTGTAGGAAAAATAAATACTATTAAATGAAGAAATAAGGAAATAAAAGATGATTACATTAATAAATTATTAACAAAGACATGTGTAAAAAAATACATTAGTTGTTTGATATATAAACTCATTATTTGGTATTGATATAACTAGGAACAAGGTGTGTGTGTGTGTGTTTCTGGTTCCCTACGCTTACCTACCAGTCATTGTATTACCCTATATGTCACCTGTCTTGCAAAATAACCCTTAAATCACTCAAAGATACAGTATATAGGCTACAAGTAAATCGCCTAACACGTTTTACATAAAGATAAGATGAATAAGAGCTAGAATTAATGCTTTCCAACTTTTTTTTCTTCTCTTTGTTAAGTCGGTGCGTAGTGATAGACATTAAGGTAGATAGGTCAGCTGAAGGTCGATGGTGGCTCCCTCTGCACCTGCGTGTGTGATACCTTATCGTGATACCAGTGGCCATAGCAGCACCCCTTTCACACCCTCGTACCCTTCCCTCACACTGCACCCTTACCACCCTCCCTCCCTCCACTCCCTACATCCTCCATGACACACTCTTACCGTATATTTTCTTGTATATATGTGTTCTAGCCATCATGCACACATAGAAGTAAGTCCATATTTGTGTTCGTCATATCCGAGAACCACTGTATACAAATTTTCACGAGATTCGAAGATGTAGAGTTTTTCACAGATTTTTTGCTCTGTATATTTTTTCTAAGTGACTCAACAAGTATGAGATTTACATAGGATAAATATAGGATAGTAAAGATTAAAGAGGAGATACCCGTTCTTTTTGGATATATCTATACTGAATTAGAATGCCTAAAATTCAAAATACATTTCCGTCACATTACGTTGAAATCAGGTACCACCAAAGTATTTTTTGAATTTTTCTTTTAAATAAGTTGAAGAGTGTGAGGTTTACGTAAGAGAGGTATTGAATTTTAAAGAAAGAGGAGGAGTAACATTTATCTGAAAGGTTACGAGTTAGGAATCGAGGAAAATGCAAGTCCAAATTTTATACCAAAAGTCGAAATTATAGAAAAATATGATAAAATAGAATCAAAAGAAGAGACAACGAGCTTGACTGAGCCTTGTAGAAATATAATTTGGTAAGAACAATTACGTAAGAAAGCACACACACACACACACACACACACACACACACACACACACACACACACACACACACACACACACACACACACACACACACACACACACACACACACACACACAACCATTTATTCAGCTCATTCCACAGTTTAAATATCAACTTAAGCACGTCAGCACATTCCTTCCTTTGAATGGTAAACAGTGAACACTCTTTCATGTGCCCTTCTTCCCCGCTTCCACACCCTGCTCATAGGTGGCGCCAACATTTTTTTCCTCAGTGACGGAGGTGGAAGACAACACAAGGGATGACTAAAAGGATTCCATGAGGCATACTATCCTAAGGGTCATGAACGTATTGCTGTAACATTCATTATAGACTTTAGTGACTTTCCGGGTGAGCAGACTGGAAAATTACCGGTGTTTTTGCATATCTTATTCATTTAGAACACTTTATTTTATTGTGAATTATTAGGCTACACGTGCTTCCTTCCCCTCCTTCTCTATCTTTTTTTTATCTCTGTTTTCCTTCCTCTCTTACTGTTTCCTCTATATCTTTCTTTCTCCTATTCTTTCTTTGTTCCTATATTATTGTTATCTCTTTCTCTTCCTCTTTCTACATTCCTGTCCTTATATTTTCTTTCCTTCCCATGTTTTTTCCTTACACTTCTTCCTCTCTTCTTCTTCCTCCTTTCGCTGCTACCTCTCCCTCTTTTACATGCTCCTATTCTCTCCCTTTCTTCGCTATTATCTATATTTCTTTTCCCTTCATGCGTCTTTCTGTACCCTTAATTCTAGGGTTTAAGAGGAATGTTAATTAAACTATAGAGAATATTGCACCATTTAAGGGTTACGTGAGCCTGGTTTAAGTAGTGATAAAGGCGACTAAATATACGTGTTTTGAAATGGTTGTTGTTATCTCTTTTTATGTATTAAGGGATTATCTCTCTCTCTCTCTCTCTCTCTCTCTCTCTCTCTCTCTCTCTCTCTCTCTCTCTCTCTCTCTCTCTCTCTCTCTCTCTCTCTCTCTCTGTTCTCCTTGCACTGTCCTTGCGAATGTACTTGTCATTGCCAGTTGTTTATCCTTTGTTCTTCTTTCAGTCTTTACTATTTACTTTTTACATTTTAGTTTTGTGACCGTGAGTATTGGCAGGTAGTCAGTGTCAAGACAAATGAATATTGAATGGTAGGAACGAGGCATTGAATAACGTATTACTTGTTTGGTTGTCTCATGTGTGTCGTTCACAGGGTTCGGTGCTTCAGTGTGTAGAGGAAGTTGAATATTGTTACAGTCAGGATGTAAATGTAAATTTTTCCTCATAATTATTGCATTTCCTCTGTTTCATTATAATTGGTAGGAATAAACAACCTTGAAGTGGCCAGATTGATGGTTTCCTGAGACCTATTGTCCCCACACACTCATCAAACAACCGAATATTGGCAGAAAATACGTCCTTGTATGACATAAAAACTTATAGAATGCATTACCTTCATTAATATGTTTTATTGGTAAAGTTTCATGTATAATTTGCCCTTCCTTGAGAATCATAGAATATAGTAATTGGTTGTTATAAAAAGCCATTACTTAACTACTGTGTTCGAATCCTTTTCCTAATATTACCTGGTATACTTATACTTATTCTGAGAAGTTTAGAACAATTAGGAATGCATTATAATGTGTTTTTTTATATTAATTTTCTCGTGTTATTGTACCCAGCGAAGTTAGTACAATCATAATATCGAACATTTCCCATCGACTTTCAGCATGGGATCGGAAGACAGTCCAGCCACTAGTCTGCCCTGAGCCTCTGCAGCGCCGGTGTGTGGAGGTGTGTGTTCGTCCTGGAGATACGGTGATCTGGAAGTCTGGAACATCAGTAACATCCTGGTGGTGTTTGCCAAAGCAGAGTCAAAAGTAAGAGACGTGAGATTGCTTGGTAATAGTTCATAACATTAGTAGTCGAGGAATTGAGTAATGGTTAAGATTTAGGATGGTGTAGATAATTTGATGGTGATAGTTAGAATCTTGAAAACGAAGAAAATTGAAGTAAGGGCATTGAGAAGGAAGTTGCAGTCCTAAGATGTTTGCTCTGTCATTATCTCCCAAAAATACGTAAGATCAGAGCAGGGCGAGGATAATGATAGTATAATTATGTGTGTAGGATCAGAGCAGGGCGAGGATAATGATGATATAATTATCTATGCACAACCTGAGCAGTGATTTGTGTGTCCCTTTTACCGGCTGTATGCATTGTATAATTGATTCATAATAATGATAGTGGTGGTGGTGGTGATGCTTGTGGTAGTGAAGAGTAATAGTGATGAGTGGTGATGAGGTTGTTAAATGGTATTAATAAAAATCGCGAAGCAGGAATGATGACTAAGGTGGTGGTGGTGTGAGGGTGGACCGGAGGGGGGGTGGTTAAGAAGATGGATTGCCTGTAATGAGTAGTGGATGAAGGAGGAGATAGTGGATAAGGAGGTGAAGAATTAGTGTGTTCTGAGGTACAGTGGTCAAGTGTGTTCTCACTTCTCAGGTACATATATCGTGTGTTCTCGGGTATAGCTGTCCAGGGGCATAGCTAAGGTACATGGCGCCTAGGGGCAACCACTAGAATTGCGCCCCCTCCCCTCCTCCCTCTCAGGAGTGGGAGTAGGTGGCGAACGTAGCGAGCCTAATAATCAGCTGGGGGGCGCCGTAAATCAGGGTTGGGTCCAAATACATGTACTTGTACTTGGACTTAAGTACAACTTTTCATGTACTTGGAGTTTAAAATGTTACTTGTACTTGTACTTAGACACTAAGTACGTACTTGAAAAATATCAAGTACATTAAAAAACAAACAAGTACATTGTATTTAATCAAAAGTTGTATACTGTATATAGATTGTATTGAACTTTGTGTTGATACTATTGGGTAAATACGTACTGTACAGCTGTCAAGTGTGTTCTCAGGTGCATATGTTGTGTTAGGTACAGCTGTCAAGTGTGTTCTCAGGTGCATATGTTGTGTTAGGTACAGCTGTCAAGTGTGTTCTCAGATGCATACGTTGTGTTTTTGGGTACAGCCATCAAGAGTAATCTCATTTTACTGCAAAATTATTAGTCCTAGAGCAAATATGCATAGAGACAAATCTCTAGAGTTTGACAAGATCTATCAGTTAGAGCAATAATCTTTCCAATATCTACAATAGTTGTAGAGATAATGAGGAAGAAAATAATAAAAAAAAGAAATTTCTCCATGTTTACATTCCATTGTCACTATACTATAGCTCAAAAGAATGGGCGTGTTCTGCTCTTTCTATTGTACTCAATACATTTTTCACTTAAACCTCATACTTTTTGAGTTCTTTATTAAAAAGTGTTACCGCCGTCCGTCCCGGGGAGAGACTTGGACTCCGTTATGTTGTTGGAGAAAATCGTTTCCCCTATACAAACTAATGCTTCAACATGGGTTCATGTCAATATTGGTCATCATTCTAAATTCAAGAAAACTGGCTCAATATAGCTTGTTATTGCCTATTGAAGACGTACAAATTTAATTCATATGTTCTTTCACGTTTCTGTGACAGAAATATTTCTTTTATTCTTTGAGTCTGGAAAATGTTGACCAAAATTTACGTCAAAACATTTGACGCCATTTTACTGCGTAATTATTAGTCCTAGAGAAAATATGCATGGAGACAGATCTGTAGAGTTTGATAAGCTCTGGGCTCATATCACAAAGGATCAGCTGCCTCACATTTATGTTCCTGAATCTTAATTCCCATCTCACAACAAATATAATTAATGAAAGTGTGATCCTCCAGGATAGAATACTGGGCTTAAAATGTATCTTGTGGTCTTTCAACAGGCCTCAAAATGTAAAAAAAAGTTCATATATATATATCAAAATTTTCTAGACCCTCCCAGGTGCAAGGGGTCGCTTTGCTTGCCACCCACCCGCCTAGTTATGCCCCTGGGTGGGGGGCCTAAAACTGTGGGTAGAGTAGGGCCACTGTAAGCTTAATCCGATCCTGGTGATCACAAGTAAGTTTTAATTTTTTGCAGGTTCACCCATGCGAGTGTCGGCTCACATCACCTAGTACTCCTTCATATTCAGATGACAACCAAGAGTGGAACTTGGCACCAACAGCCACAAGGACTGGACCAACTTACCCTTGCCCAAGTATCTCCTGACTTCAGGTATATGTATTACTTCAGTTTAGTTTAGTTTTGTGACTTTCATTCTGATGTGCAATGGAAAAAAACTTTTTGGGGAGATTTTACTTTATTTCAAAAAATA
Organism: Cancer borealis; assembly: GCA_036785275.1. NCBI lineage: Eukaryota > Metazoa > Arthropoda > Malacostraca > Decapoda > Cancridae > Cancer > Cancer borealis. The sequence goes on along the minus strand of JAXIVD010004824.1, from coordinate 16,825 downwards.
TAGTTTCCATGTAGTATTACAAGATAAAAAAGTTGGTAAGAACTACTTTTGATGGATATGATGAAAACACATCAGTGAGTCTTGGCAAGTAGCAGTTTTTTTTTGTACTTCCCAAGGTCTTCTCACATGTGTTGCTGGGTTGTTCATAAACACTTCGTCCATCTTCTCATACAGCTTCTTTGCATTTTCTAGAGTGATGGCAGCCCAGATGAGAAGGGTATGGACGACACACAACTGGATGATGATCTGGAGGGCTTCCTGGCGAAATCCTACGAAAAAAAAGAGTCTTTAATGCCCTGAAAAGTTTCATTCTTCAATGGAACCTGGAAATGAAAAGGATGCCAATACAAGTCTATCCAGGGACCTTCCTTCCCTGATGAAAAAGGAATCCGGCGTTGGATGCAGCATCGATATCGTTTCGTTGATAGAACGATTACCATCAGTAAGTCACTAGAAGTGTAGCAACACTTACTGTTGAAGAGGATGAATCAACTTATTATATCCCTTACAGCCATTACTATCACTCACAATTTTATTCTATATAAACACTATTTTCTAAGGATCTATTGATCTATCAAATAAAGGTGAAATCTAATCTAAGCACATAATTCTATATGAACAAATTTGAATGGTAGACTCTAGGTTTATGCAACACTAAACATTCTTGCATCACATTTGCAGCAATATTTCTTCCCATTGGTGAGTTTTGTTCATTGCTAATCAATTCCTTGGAATCGGATTTTATTACACTATCAATATTGAGCTATTGTTTGCAGTTGGCTGCTTTGGTAGTAGATTCAGGAGAAATTTTATCAGCTAGTGGAAAAGTTGGATAAGTGTATAGGAGGAATGGGTGAAAACAAATACTTAAAGGCGGTTTGGTCATATTGAGAGGAAGAATAGTGAAGTGTTTGTGAAGAAAGTGTATACGAGTAAAATTGTGGGTCCTAGGAGGAGAGGAAGGCCAGTTGTAAGATGGAAGAATAGGATGAAGGAGTACATGCATGAAAGAGTTGCTGATAGAGGGGGAGGGATTGAAATAGCAAGTAGAGTGTGTTTGGATAGGGTGAAGAGGTTGTTCTGCCGTGGTCATTCCCTTGGAGGACGTTTCTTGAGGAAACAAGGCGTCAGAAACTATAGATAGAATGCATATGGATGAAGTGAGAAATGAGGATGTGCAAAGGAGAGCTGGTGTTATGAGTTGGGTGGTGAAGCAGAGCATTATGTGTTGAGGTGGTTTGGACGTATAGAGAATGGAGTAGGACTGATTGGTGAACAGATTAATAAGATCTATAAGGTTGAGAGGAAGGCCATGAATGGGATGGATGGATGGCATAAAAAGAGCATTGATTGAAAGAGGATTGCCTGTGGAATAAGGAAGGACCACCTGTCACCACTACTATTACACCTGTACTGCACTCTTTCCATTGTATATACACAGATAAAGTTTGCACCTACGATTGCTGTGTGTTCCTTATATGGCACAGCTAGAATAAAGGAGCAAACAAGCAGCACACACCAATTTAGAGATGAGCCAAGCAACCGCCACGTTACCCGCCTGCCTGTCCTAAAACCACACAAGCTTCAAGCTAACGTGTCCTTGTGTGAGTTCAAGATATGGTGCAGTGCATGGCTGGACTATGAGGAATTGCTGTAGCTTCAGGAGCAGCCTGCACGAACCCAGCTGGCACATTTCTGGTCCTGCCTGCCTTGCACGGAACACTGGTACACGCCAACGGAATCGGTGAAGACAGTCCTGGAGCACTTCAACGTGCATCTTCAGGAGAATATCACACTGAGGCCTTAGTGTGATATTTCAAGATGCCTTGCATCTGTGTCCCAGCGAGGAGTCTGCTGTTAATACTGAGACTGACCTCAACAACACCCACAGGACTGTTGGGAGAGTGGCAAGCAGGATGCACAGGTATCGAAGTGCATCATACCCCCGCCAGGAGGAGGTAAAGGCATGGAGGGGAGTAGGCGTTGTGACGCCTGTGGCACCGTGGGACACTACAGCAAGGTGTGCCAAAAGAAAGACACCCACCCCTCTGGTGCCCGAGCAGCTCACCGCTTCCAGACCAGGGACGTCAGACTCACCATGCCGAAGCATCAAGCACCTAAGGTTAATATGGAGGTTACCAGTTCTGATGTCCCGTAGCTAACAGAGTTAAGTTACATTTCACACAAGTGCCGAGGTGAATGGTTTAAGTCGGCTTCACTGTCTCGGCCTCAGTGAGAAAGACCTTTCCGCCAGTCAGGATGATGTGTTGGTTGCTAACAGGAGCCAGCTGAGCACTGCTGGCTTGTTCAACGGTACACTCACACTCAGGGAAGCTACCGTCCACACTGTTATTAGTGTGTTCCAGGGAGTCGATGACTCTCTTCTGTTCTGGTGTGATTCTTGTGCATTACGTATTTTTTCCAATTATTACCCCAAACAGATTTCTGCAGTGCACTCCACAGCAACCTCAGCACTCCACTCCAGTGCAGAGAAGTGGATTGCAATGACCTTTTTAGAGGAGTTCGTGGACGTCCTGGTGGATCCCGGAGACTTGGACAATGGTGTGAGGCTCACCACCATGACGGAGCACCGATGCAGATCCACCTCCGTCCTGACACCAAACACTTGGCTCACCACACGCTGGACGCAACAGAAAGCCCTCGTTAAAGGAGAAGACAGCACCTTGCGTATTAACCACCACCTGGTGTAAAGGTAAGGAGCACACACTGCCGTGCCCCCATTGCCGTGCCGACGCATGCACACATAGAGGCAGTGACGTTGCTCACCATGTTCTAACATGTGTACTAGCCAGAGCCTGTGAAGTCTCTGAGCCCCTCTCACGAAGCTTTAAACAAGGATGACACATACCAGCATTTAATAAATAGTCTCTCCATAAGTTTTCCAGTAAATCAGCAAGATTTATCAGTTACCCTAAGTGACTACTGGCAGCTGAGTGAGAACCTGTCCACGGAGGATGGCCTGGTGTTATATGGCTCCTGGCTGGTCATCCCAACTTCACTCAGGCATCACGTCTTTCCAGGTTACATCACTCCTATAGAGGCGTTGAGGCAATGAAACGTTGGGCTTGTAAAACTGTCTGGTGGCCCGGCGTCAACAGTGACATCACCAACACGGTCCGTGGTTGTGACGCGTCAGGAGATGCTGCCGTCACAGCCCAAGGAGCCGCTAGGCTTGGACACTCTGCCGTCATGACCCTTCAAGGTAGCCTCGGCAGACCTCTTCACACTCGCTGGTAAGGACTACCTGATGTATGCTGATTCCCTGTCTGACCGTCCTTTTTACTGGCCAAGGAACAACAAAAATACGTTAAAAAAAATCTCGCTTGTCGCCAGACCCTGTAAAGAAGACAGTAGGAGAAATAGAGGCAGGGGGTGGAGGTCCAGTCTAGCATTAGAGGTGTTCCGGTCCTTCTTCAAGAGATGGGGCATTAACCATGTTTTGTCTACCCTCAGCTACCTCCAATCTAACGGCCACACAGAAGCTTTTGTGAAGAAAGCAAAGCATCTCGTTGTGAAGGTCTGCACAGCGGGTGGTGATGACAAGGCCTCGATCGGGGCTTGTTGGAGCTACCAAACACACCTCGCCCTGATGGCCGTTCTCCAGCCCAGATTCTTTATGGTCGTCTGGTGCGTACAGCACACAGCATTCCGGGCACACAGGTGTGCCTTTGCTCCTGAGTGGCAAGCAGCTGATGAGGAGTGTGATGCCAAGCTGTCTCTGGAGAGGGCAGAGTGGTACTACAATCACTCCTCTCGTGCACACCATTCCCCTTATAGGAGGCAGAGGGTCACGGGTATGAAGTGGCAGGGCTAAACCAGCTTTTGCTGTCAGGTAAAAGGCAGAGTGCAGGCACAGGCTATAGCTGTGTGTAGCTGCAGGCGTTCATCTCTCTTCACATTGGCCTTTGAGTCTGTGATGGAAATTAATCCGTCATGCCGGGACACAGGGCCACTGTGACATCCAACTTTCCATAGTTTACCTTCCCCAGGTTACCCTAGGTACCCATTTATCAACCAACCCATTCGGGAGGATGAACAGCTGGGTGAGCTGTGTGCCGATTGCCTTCGTCCGGGATCGAACTTGGGCCAGTGGATTTGGAGTCAGACATGCTAACCACTGCACCACTGATGCGCACTGTTGGGCCTTGTCGTAGATGTGATCTCCAGCCTCACTTCGTGGCACTGCAGTGGTTAGCATGTCTGACTCCGAATCCGCTGGCCGGAGTTCAATCCCTGATGAGGGCAGTCGGCGCACAGCTCACCCAGCTGTTCATCCTCCCAAACGGGTTGGTTGATAAATGGGTACCTAGGGTAACCTGGGGAAGGTAAACTGTGGAAAGTTGGATGTCACAGTGACCCTGTGTCCCAGCACAACTTATTAATTTCCACCACAGGTTCAAAGGGTGATGTGACTGGAGATGAGCATCCACAGCTGCACACAGCAACAGTGTGTGCGTCCACCTTTACCTATTGGTGTGTGAGTGTTACTTTCTCCCTCATGACGGATGGAGTGCCAATGTTTTTGCTTTGTATGTAATGTATGTATAGAATAGAATAATCAATAAAATGAAATAAAATGTAGAAGCAGGACTTTGCCAAGGTACTATCGGCTTCTATGACAGACAAGTGTTACAACTAATGGCAGTCATCGTGAATCAAGTCTTGATCCTGAACTACAAGCAAAACAGAGCTCTAGGGAGAAGAAATCTCCAACACAATACAATACAGTAAAAAAAAAAAAATGTTTTTTAAGGCAACGTAAACTCACCACAAAACAATCATTGTTTGTGTGATGGCTGCTGGTACGAGTTTAGCTTGGTGGGTAGCTTGAATCTGGAGAGTAGTAATCAGGCTTCTCCTTGGTTCAGATGCAGAGATGGTTTCCTCAAGTGGTGAACGGCAAACTGCAGTACCTGTAAGCCAGTGTTTAGAGTGACTTATATGTCAACAAGGCAACAGGGACAATGAAGAACTTCAGGTCTCTGGTGCAAACAATGTAGGTTTGTAATTAATGTACATTTAATCTGTTAATCTTAATGTGATCATACTCCAAAAAATTTTTGCTTAAACTATATAATGCATAGCAATACAGGAGTTGAAGAGAAAGAGAATGAGAGTTGAGCATATTAGTGTGGTGATTAGAGTTTGACTAATGTGGTTTGGGTATGTTGAGAGGATGACTAAGTGATTGCTGACTGGGTTAAAAGTACAGATCTGAACAGTTGATAGTCCATTTTAAAAGTACATATAAAATACAAAATATGTTTAGATCTTTACTTATATTGTAGCATGGTATGTACTTGTGACTATCAATTTAGTTTCATTCCAGTTTAGTTTACATTCCTTGAAATCTTAGTTAATAGAGATGTCTAATGATAGTGATGTACGGATCACACTAGGTTCTTGAGTATGGCTCCGTGTTGCACTAAGCATGAACATTGGGCAAGTAATCTGGCATATAACTTTGGTAATGATTCTTAAATTTTTTCTACAGAGTGGTGCCACATTATGACTGCAGATCGTGTGAAAATGACAGGCAGATCAACTTCCGATGACATACATGAGTAATGGTGCAAATGTATGTTACTTTTATATGTATCACCTGTCCATCCTCATCTAATAAATTGTTACCATTGTGAAGTGTTTTTGTGAAAAGTGTGAACAAAGGAAACCTACACAACACCACTTGACACTATTCAATCTGTATACAATTCCACTTCAAGTTCTTAAAAAATATAAATTTTTTTTTTATTTCCACTATAACAACTGTGAACATGTTTCCTCATTGCCACCATCAGAGACTATCAGTTGTGAATGAATTTAATTAAAGGAAAAATAATGCCAAACCTTGATTCTTAATTTAACCAGAGGCTGAAGACAATGCAGAAGGTAGGAAGTTTATGATGAATATATATATTTTTTTTTACAGAGTATGAGTGAAATCAAGAATAATAATAGGAGATGGAGGGACAGAGTGAAAGGGATGCTAGTAGAGGGAGGAGAGCTTCAACAAGCAAAGAGGGAGTGTTTGGATAGGGAAAGGTGGAGGCTCTTTACGCTTGGTGTCAGAGACTATAGATAGATAAATAAGTTAAAGGAATGTCATTGAAATATTAAAAGGGAGTTTATAACTTATTAAACCTTTTAAGGTAACCTAATTAGTGAATGTTGCACAAAAAAAAAAAAAAAATCATTCACTAATTATACTGACAAATGATTGATGATCTTTGGCAACCCCGACACCTTGCCTTGAAACTAAAACTCTCGATACCTGTCCAGTGGTTGAAGGAGGATGAAGGTTGAGGGTGACTGCATGCTTGTAAGCTAATGATGCCATTACACCTTGTGGCTGAATGCAATGGTAGGCCTGGAAGAAAATAACAATGTCAATAAATGTTATATCACTGTATTTCAGAAGGAACATTATGCATTGGTCTTTGGAAAACTAGGAAGGTAGCTAAAGAATTAAGTTAAAAAAAGGTACTAGAGGAGCTGGATTATATAAAAGAGAGGATAAAAATGTGTAAAAGAGTAACATGGAATAAATAACGATCTTGATGGTTTCTTGAACGGGCAAACTTATCAATAAAGATATAAAACAAGAATTCCTAGACAATATTTAGTAAGGCTGCACAAGAAAAAACAGCTGTAGTCGCAAGGCACTTCAACAAAACCATTCTTTAGGGAGTACAGTGGAGAGGTTAGCAGCCCATCAGGAACAACTACAGAAAATGATGACTGCCATGATGGACAACATAGAAGAGGATGTGCTGGAGCTCCCTCAAACTAAACTATTATCAGGTAACATAAGAGGACTGTACCCAAGGTGCAATCAAAACAAAGTCTCCTTACTGCAAGAAACACACAACATATCCTTACTTGCCTTAACGGAAACACAGCTGCACAACCAAATACTAGATGTAGAGGTACCAATACAACACTACATTTTCCGTGCATACAGCCGGGACAGAAGTCATGGCGGAGCAGCCATGTATATTGAGAACCTTACACTAAATACAGAAACCTTGGAAAGTTTTTCAAATGGTCCATGTGAAATTCTTTCTCTCGATAAAAGAAATAAACCTAGCTATTAGAGATATTGGAAATATCATTGCAGCATCTGATAGACCTAATTAAACTCTACAACTGTCATTATGAATATTTGTTCTATCACTAATAATTACGCAATAAAATTAAACGGTATCTTTTTCCACAACATAACTTTCCTCATCATTTTCCCGAAAGTTATTAGATATTGGAAATATCATTGCAGAATCTGATAGACCTAATCAAACTCTACAACTGTCATTATGAATATTTTTTCTATAACTAATAATTACGCAGTAAAATTAAATGGTATTTTTTTTCTAAAACATAACTTTCCTCCTAATTTTCTCGAAGGCTATTAGAGATATTAGAAATATCATTGCAGCATCAGATAGACTTAATTAAACTCTACAACTGTCATTATGTATATTTGATCTAAGACTAATAATTATGCAGTAAAATTAAACGGTATCTTTTTTCTAAAACATAACTTTCCTCCTCATTTTCTTGAAGGCTATTAGAGATATTAGAAATATCATTGCAGCATCAGATAGACTTAATTAATCTCTACAACTGTCATTATGTATATTTGATCTAAGACTAATAATTACGCAGTAAAATTAAACCATATCTTTTTTCCAAAATATGACTTTTTCCTCATTTTCTCAAAAGCTATTAGAGATATTAGAAATATTATTGCAGCATCTGATAGATCTAATGAAACTCTACAACTGTCATTATGAATATTTGTTCTATGACTAATAATTACGCAGTAAAATCAAACCGTATTTTTTTTCCACAATATAACTTTCCTCCTCAATTTTTCGAAAGCTATTGAGCGAGTGGCATGACAAGTGGAGTTCCACCAGGGGTCGGTACTAGGATCCTTTTGTTTCTAATCATGATTGGAGACATGTATAATGAACTCCAGCACTCTCAGGCCACATCGTTTGCTGATGATGCGAGGGTGAAGAGGAGGGTAAAGGAAGACTGTACTATAGCAAGGGGACAGAGGCTACAACCCAGAGAGCAGCGACACTCATATACAAATGATACCTTGCCTTTGATAACTTTAAAGAATTTTGTCAGTTATTGACATAGCTGAGATGGGTCTCCACTGTAACCAGACAGCTCTCTCTCTTCCATGGTGCATTGTAATAGAGTGTTGGAATTGCAGCTTGTGTATCCTGGTGTTGGGTGTTGGTCTGGGGTCTTGGCCAGCCATGCATCCAAGGGATGTTTGAAGGTCAGGCAATCCTACGGAATAAAAGAGAAGTAGAGCCACCTGGTCACTGCGGAGGTGAAATGGTAAATTTTCACATCACCAGAATAACAGGTATTATTTCACATCTTCACCTGAATACTCTAGAGAATTCAGGGTTACATTTTTTCATTACCTGATGCATTTTGAGAAAGTTTTCTTTACTATATTTCCGTCGCAACTTCTTAGTTTGGGAGATATTCAATGTTTTCTGTGAGACCTCTTCAAAAAATAAAGTTTAGTTTTGTTTGAACAAAGTTCTGCTATATGTCAATGTAGGTTAAGGTTTGGTTAATATTGGTTATGTTAGGTTAGGTTAATATAGAACCTATCAAATGTTCTCTATGACTAAAAGTAGGGAGTTGGACGAGGTGCAGCGCAAGACACTGACGTAAACAGACACCATTATGGTGAAGATGTAAAATTTTACCGAATAGCATGTGGATACCAAAGAAAATGGCGTCTGCACCTCGTCCAACCCCCGACTTTTAATCATAGAAAACATTTGATAGCTTCTAAATTAACCTAACCTAAATCAACCAAACCTTAATCTATATTGACAAATAATAGAACCTTGTTCAAACCAAACTAAACTTTACTTTTCGAAGGTCTCATAGAAAACATTGAATATCCGGTAAAATTTACATCTTCACCATAATGGCGTTTGTTTACGTCGGCATCTTCGGACTGCACCTCGTCCAACTCCCTACTTTTGGTCATAGAGAACAAATGGTAGCTTCTATATTAACCTAACCTATATTAACCAAACCTTAACCTAGATTATTGTGCAACAGCATTCATTCAGACATACTGCCTCTTGGTGACATACTGTTATAACTGAAAAATACATCGAAGGCACAGCTTGTGTGGAAAATATGTAGCCACTCACTATGGTATCGTCAACGTGAGGTGTGTATTTACAAGTTGAACACCACCAGTCCGCCGGGCCGCCACCACACAGCTGATCACTAACACCTGACAGGCACGAGGCGCACGGATGGCTTACTAGTTTGAATTATATTTATCTTCCACAATTTCCTTCAATCCTGCAGCGTAAAATAAACACAAAACTTAATTTACTTTTTTTTATAACATCCACACAAAGTCTTGATGCTGAAAATACTTCATATGATTTGAACAAATGCATGCCAACACATTCCCTATACATGTACTTTTTTCAATTTATTGTGAACACGATTGCAAGAAGGTATTTAATGATAAAAGTTACGCTTATTACTATATGAATGAAAAAGTTTGTGACAATATTCAATATATTTCATAAAAAATACATTCACACGAGTTCCCGTGAAACTTTCCCGCGCATTTTGACTGTCCTCAGTCACTCCTCACCAATGACCAATACCTCTACCACCACTCTAACTGTAACCATGATAAGTGAAGTACTATTATTTGTGACTCATTACTGCACAAACCAAATAACGTGTGTGGAAGCTGTTTATCACGAGAAAATAGTATGTATAACAGGAGCTATGACCAAAGGAGATTACATGAAAGTTAAGTTGTTTTGGTAAGGTTATATTGGTTACATTAACTTAACCTTGCTATAATTAGCTATACCAAATATCAATTTACCAATAGGGAGGAGCAGCATGGCAGCTCTCAGCCAAACGTGTTGTGGCGAAACTTTAACTTCATTCCATTACATTGGCAGTAATGGGAAGTTGTTTTCATTGTATTTGTGGCACTGTTATGGATAAATGAAGTAGGTAGAAAGTTACGTTACATGCGCAATATAATTCTGAACTAACCTAATCCAACCAAAACCAACCACCAATCTACAACTCTGTGTAGCCTTACAAAATCTCACCAAATCCAACACAACACGGGTGTGGTGACGCGTGGGAACCAACCAATAATTGAGTCATTCTTTACAATAAATCCTCCTCACGTAGAATAATAAAACTCACTTATCGCATGAAAACTCAATGACTTGAACATGAACATAAATATTGCGAAGAAGAAATACATTGGTTTGGTTATTTCATGGTAATTACCTTCACACACACACACACACACACACACACACACACACACACACACACACACACACACACACACACACACACACACACACACACACACACACACACACACACACACACACACACACACACACACACACACACACACACACACACACACACACCTACACACACACACCTACACACACACACACACACACACACACACACACACACACACACACACGCACACACACTTGTCAGTGAATATATAGACCATCATTTTAATGATCTAATAAATATAAATGATTATTACGAATTTCATAAATTTATATGTAGAAAATGTAAGTAAACTCATATATCCTATTCTATAACCTTCATTTTGCGACAAAGTCTATATACATGTGGACGTATATCTTGACGCCTCAAATGTTGAAAAGACATAATATATGTACATATAAATACGTATACGAGTATATGCAAGACCGCAGTTATATACAGTATGAAATATTTTATATTTAGTGGAACCGTTGCCTGCGGGAAGATTAATATTGTGGTGCTTTTATTTCTTTTATACTGTGGTATATTTTCATATTTTTAATAGTATCCAGTAAACCTTTATACTTTTCAACAATGAAACCTGAGCTGGACCATTTGTCTTCAGTCGTTCATGAACAAAATACAATGAAACATACGATCAACACACGGGCATCATAACTGGTGTGCTTCCATCCATCCTCTGTGCTACAGTGTGTGTCTGGGTAGTAGTGGAAAGTCAATTATATTCTGAGTCTGGTATGATTAAACTCTTCTTAAAACATGAAAAAGTTTGGTAACCTGATAACATTAATCCGTTATATTATAAAGGATTAATGTTATTTGGCTTCCCTTTCTATAACTGTTCGTGAATTACACTTAATCAAAAGTATTTTTTTCCATTCCTACATCGTTTCAGGGTTCGCGTAGGGAGTCCCGCTGTCCGTGTTGCTGCATCCCTCGTGACTTGGCGTCCTACACGTTTTCAAAATTCCCAGCAGCATCGCGCGAATGGCTCTGACGCAGGAGGGAAAACAGTTAATGTGGACACACTTGACTTTGGATCTAATGTGAAAATTATCCGCAGCTGTGAATGTTGATTATCAAACGGACTATTCTTCTGCTGCTCTCGGACGCATATCTAACTAATCATTTATGTAGTCAAATAAAAGGTAATAATAGAGAGAAAAAAATCAATATAAAAAAGTGTAAAGAAAAACGTTGTGGAAGAAGATTATGAGCAGATTACTGACTTTAATATTCTTCTAAGTCTTCCTCGCATACCCCATTTCAATATACCAAGTTAGAGGATGCTACGGCACTAATCAACAGGAATAGCTCAATCAACCTTTGTATTAACTGGAATCATGTCATGTCCTGCTTTACGTCCAGTTCATGCAATACAACCTGGTCTAGTTCATCTCAATGTGGGAAGGAGGCAACCACTACTTAGGTTACACACACATCATGACAGACAC
>JAXIVD010004823.1:22500-32954 GCA_036785275.1 Cancer borealis | reverse complement strand
CCACCCACACACACACACAACACACACACACACACACACACACACACACACACACACACACACACACACACACACACACACACACACACACACACACACACACACACACACACACACACACACACACACGCAAAACAAGGGCATCATCCTCTAGTGTTACACGGGGACTCTAGGACATCACTTTATCGCCTTCCTTTTTTTGAGTCCCCAACACAGGCATTTAATTCTACCTAATGGTAAAGAGGAGAAAAAAAGCTGATAAGAAGTCATCGAAGAGAATAATCACGTGTTCAGGTTAAGAAGGTTTGTGTGGCACTGAAGCTGGACACGACTTTAGGAGAAGGGAAAAAATAAAGGAATTATTTCACTTCCTTTTATTTCATCAGTGGTTGAAGTTGAAGAAAAAAAAATGTTAGCTAGGTTTGTGTGTATCTGAGTCCTTCGATTGGTTAGATATGAGATGGAGTGAAGAAAAGTGTACACGGGTATATAATAACACACACACACACACACACACACACACACACACACACACACACACACACACACACACACACACACACACACAGTAAGAAAGACAGTCTTGGATGAAAAGTGAGGTAAATAAAATCTTTCAGAGGAGACAGAACGCAAGGAAACGCGACAGGAGGAGAAAGGCAAAAGCCAGAATATGAGAAAAGTTGAAGAATAAGAGAATATGATAGACAGGGACATGTGAAGGTAAAAGGAGAGTAAATGTAAAAATAATACCAGAAATATGATGGAGATAGAATTAAATATGAAGAAAAATTTGTACGTGATTATGAATGTATTAGAAACTGAGAGTAAAAACGACGTATGAGAGAAGTTATAATAGAAAAAAAAATTAATCGGAATTCCTGAAGGATGCAGGAAAACTTAAGTGAATGTGACAATCTGTGAGAGGAAGAAAAGCAATATGGAAAGGAACGTAAATAACATGACAGAAATATAAAAGAAAAATCAAAGACAAGAAAACACGAACATAAAGAAAGCCATGTTTTTGAACGGGAGGAGGAGGAGGGCGGCGCCTCCACCCAAGGAAATAAAAAAAGAAAAAAAGGTAAGAAAGTTTGAAGGTTACGATTTTCATTCCATCTACCGCACCCATTAAAAATAAATACAGGCGCCAGACAACTTTGTACAAAAAAAAGTACCAACAAGAAATAATAAAATATACGAAACCAGGAGTCAAGTTAGGTGTATAGAATATTTTAAGGACGAATGTTGGTGTTATGAATCTGTGTACGTCTTGTGATCAATAGAAAGCAAAGGAAAGTTGTTGTTTTTAAAGAGGCAGACCCACGCATACCAAAATAAATCTTGAAAATTCTAAGGAAATGAGGCGAGCAAAGCGACTCACGGAAAAGAAAAGATGCTTCGAAAACATTTTGTCCTCGGAGTGGCAACATAAAGAAAATGGTGCGTCGGTACACTGACATATCTTTAAACTTTAAGTCTTAAACCACACAGGAACTCTTGTACACACACACACACACACACACACACACACACACACACACACACACACACACACACACACACACACACACACACACACACACACACACACACACACACACACACACACACACACACACACACACACACCACACACACACACCACATTAATACGTTTTCAGTCAGGTAGCCTAGTCACTAATACTAGAGAGAGAGGAGTCAGCGGGCAGGATTGAGGTAAGGAAACATTTATGAGTGAAGGAAGGAAGGAAGGAAACTGTAGGGACGGAAAGAGAAGTGATCAAATATAAATGCGTGGACAATATGAAAAAATAAATAAGTAGAAAAGAAGTATAATATAAAGTTGAAACAAAACGAGAAATGAAGAAAAAAATAAAATAAAAAATAAACGAAATACCACTAACATGAAAATAAAGCAAAAAACACAGATAAGAAGCTTAAGGAAAGATGATTAACAACACAAAACTTAGAGGCTCATCTCCTTACCTTCACCCTCCTGCTTCACCCCTCCCTCACCCCTCCCTTCACCCCTCCCCTCACCCCTCCCTTTACCCTCCCCTCACCCCTCCCCTCACCCCTCCCTCACCCTCCCCTCACCCCTCCCTCATCCCTCACCTCACCCCTCCCTTCACCCCTCCCTTCACCCCTCACCTTCACTCCTCCATCACTTCTCCCTTTAACCCTCCCATCACCTCTCTTTCCACCCCTCACCTCACCCAACCCTTCACCTCTCCATCACCTCTCCATCACCCCTCCATCACCCATCTGGCAGGAAGTCATCACCCGCGGCAGATGTTTATTACTGCATTCACGAGGCCAATTTTGGTAGGGGGGAGGGGGGGAGGGGGGCTCTTGGTTCTCTTGATAAGGGTTTCAATTAACTGTTGAAGCGCCTCCTCTTCTTCCTCCTCCTCCTCCTCTTCCCTCCTTCCTTCCTTCTCCCCTCTGTCTTGTCCTTCTTATTTATCCCCCTCTTCGGTGCATCAAATGGTGAGAGTAATAGTGACACCAAAAAGTACTTTATCTATCTGTTTATCTGTCTGTATTGCTCTCTCTCTCTCTCTCTCTCTCTCTCTCTCTCTCTCTCTCTCTCTCTCTCTCTCTCTCTCTCTCTCTCTCTCTCTCTCTCTCCTCTCTCTCTCTCTCTCTCTCTTTCCTTATTAACTAACCATTAACATCACCATTTGCACCTGTACACCCTTGCATGCCCGTGGCATACACACACACACACACACACACACACGCACACGCACACACACACACACACTCACACACACACACACACACACACACACACACACACACACACACACACACACACACACACACACACACACACACACACACACACACACACACACACACACACACACACACACACACACACACACACACACACACACAGACACGCAATGCAGACGTTCACTAAGCTACACGGTCAATAATCACTACGTAAATGTTATCAAATGCTCGCTACCTGACGTTCATGGGAGGATATGCGGGTGATGTGTGTCTCTCTTCACATCACTGCAATGCGTCCTAATCCTCCCCAAGCGTAAATGAAATGTTACCTGATGACTTTCCTCTCCCTATCCTCCACGTAGTTCTTGCAGCAGAAAGGGTCGACTAATGTTCATAATTAGACATAAATTTACACCCACCTTCAGCGTAACCCAAGCACGTCTAACTGGGAATTCCGCTCTTGTCATGCGTGGTGTATATTAATGGCACGAGTATGATTGCTGGTAATTACATTTCTGGAATCAAGACACTTTCGTTTACCGTGCTACAAACGCTGCCCTTCAATTACTGTGTTTTTCTTACTCGTTATGCGATAAGACAAAGGCAACAGCAACGCATCCATGGATTTCCAGTGATGTATTTAGCGTTACAGATTTGTTTACAGGTTTCAAATGTATGTAAAGAGTGTTACAAATGTGTGGAAGAGGAGTTTCAGAGGAGTGTGAAGCGTTTCAGAATTGTGTTAAGTGTTCCAAAGGTGTAGAATGTATTCCTGAGGTGTACACAGCATGCCAAAAAATGTGCAGGTAGTTCTGGATGCGCTTGTACATAACACGCCTTCATGCTGCTAAGAAACTGAACTTGTGTGTTGTCTGAGTCTCCCTGGCGTCCTTAGGTCCCGCGAGTTTGTTTTCTGTGTGTGCTTGGTGAGAAATGCATCCTTTCCTTGCGTCATTTACGAGGAAAAACTCCTCTGAAAACTAATTACCTTCTTCCTCTTCCTGACACTGCTCATTTTGTAGCGCCGGACACCTCTTCGTAAGCTCCCTCGCCCCCCTTCGCCCCCTCCCTCTCCATCCTCTCAGTGCTGGGAAGGGGTGGAGAGGCGGGGCTTAGCAGACGAGTTAAAGGTTGTTGAAAACGAGAGATTTATCTGAATGCCATTTGCTGCAGTCTGAATGTCCAGTTGGAGTCTATTTTATGTTTGTTACCCGCTGATACGTAACGAGGCACGCCATTGGCTGATCCCAAACCCTGACCGCGGCATTATCCAATAAGCCATCACGTCACCAATACCAACCATCACCACCACCACCACCACCACGGCAGCACAGTAGTCTAGTCTAGTCCTATCGAGTGTAGTGAGGCTTCGTGCACCAGTTCCCTGATAGTTTCTCATTGCCTTCTCTATTATTCCTTCATTCTGCTTCTCTTGACTCATCACCTCTCTCACCTCAGCTCAGTGCCTTCTGCCTTCACCTCACGCCCCTCCAACTACACATCACCACGAGCTGCTTCTTGAAAAATTATCCTCCTCTGGGAGTTTATTTGCTACATTTAAAGCAATATTAAACTATTAAATACATAACTCATTGCATTTTGTTTTTCAGCTCTTCCTTCTCTCTCCAGCACTCCAAGTCTTCTCTATCTTTTCTCTTGCTCCTCTTCTCCCTCCTTCCCTCTCTCTCCTTTCTTTCCTCCCTCTCTCCCTCCCTCCCTCCCTCCTTCCCTCCCTCCCTCCCTCCCTCCCTCCCTCCCTCCCTCCCTCCCACCTCCCTCCCTCCCTTCTCCACACATCCAAGACTCTCCTGTCCTCTAAACTTGAAGTAAAGAACACACGAAGCCATTACAAGTTAGTTTTACTTTTAGGCCACATCATAACCTTGCTTTGTGTTGATATATTTTTGTTTATCTGAATGGTTCTCTCTCTCTCTCTCTCTCTCTCTCTCTCTCTCTCTCTCTCTCTCTCTCTCTCTCTCTCTCTCTCTCTCTCTCTCCTCTCTCTCTCTCTCTCTCTCTCTCTCTCTCTCTCTCTCTCTCTCTCTCTCTCTCTCTCTCTCTCTCTCTCTCTCTTTAGATGCGAACTCTGTCACCAGTTAGGTCATAAGCAAAGGTTATGTCAATATTATAGCACATAGGGATATGGCGAGGAAGGCACAGCCGGTGAAGCAAACACTGACATAAGGAATAACCTGATTTTAGATCATATCAATGCTCAAAGTGTCTTGGCTCATAAGGACGATATATGTCTTTTAACGAAAGAAAGAAATACGGATATATTATGTGTATCAGAAACATGAATATGTAAATATACCTGACTATGTTGTATACAGATGTGACAAAGGCAGAGGAGGAGGGGTGTGTATCTATGTCAAGAAAAGTTTTACTGTCACTCCAATCAGCACTGACATTGACAAACCCGAGGGGGTGGAGGATTTGTGGGTGACAGTGCAATGTCGCAAGTTGCCTTCTTTTATCATTGGATGCTTATACCGACATCCACATTCCAGTGTGGACACTTTTAACTACGTCACAGATATTTTATAATTCATAACCCTAAGAAATAAGGCCTTTTATGTACTTGGTGATTTTAATAGTAACATTTTATCGAAGAACAACAAGATGGACCAGATTATTTTTAATGCTAAGTTAACACAGTTAATTAATAAACCCACAAGAACTACCTCCTGCTCTGCCACACTAATTGATATAATTTTAACTAATAGACCAGACTTAGCTCTTTGTCACGATGTCATCCCTTGCCCTGTTGGGGACCATGACCTTATCACTGTCATACTGAACATCAGTAAACCAAAACGCCAGCTAACCATGAAAACTTTCCGACAGTTAAAAAACTACTCCCCTGATACGCTTTGCAATTTACTGTTAGTACAAAGACATGCACTTGATAAGATATTTACAACTGATAGTGTTGATGATCAGGTTATCACATTTAATGAGACTTTTCACAAATGTTTGAACGAATGTGCACCCGTGGTAACCATAGAGGTAATGAGACCTTTTGCCCCATGGATCACTGAAGACCTTAGATCTTTGATTCACAGGAGAAATTGTGCACAAAGTAGTCTAAAAGAGGATAGGAATAATACCGACCTGCAAACTTCTTATAAAAATTTAAAACGAGAAGTAAAGGCTGCGCTTCATCGAGCTAAGTCTGACTATTATACTAAAACTCTAGAGGGCTGCAAAGGTAACGGGAGAGATACTTGGAAGATTCTTAGAGAGTTAGTACCTGATGTTAAAAAGAAGACTACTATGTTACCGGTGAGTGATGATGATGATATGATGATGAGGAGAGCATAAAACGTCAAGCTGAAAATTTCAATAAATTCTTTGGTAAGGTTGGGAGCGAAACTTTAAAAAAAATCTCGTCAAAACTTAGCTAATACTGATGATGGTCAGAAAAATGTAAGAATTAATCTAAATTATAACACTTTAGATAAAACGTTCCGAGCCTCACCCACAACCTGGGACACAGTAACACTAATAATAAAACACATGAAGAATACCAGCTCCCACGGGTCTGACGGCATTCCACTCCGTTAAATAAAAGACTCCCTCCCAGTTATCATCACCTACCTTACCTGCATAGTAAACACTTATATAGCAATAGGAATTATCCCCAGGAATTGGAAACACTCTGTTGTTGTTCCTGTGTTCAAATCAGGAAACCTATATGAGCCACAAAACTATCGCCCTATATCTCTTTTGCCTGTTGTTAGAAAAAGTCGTTGCTTCTCAGCTTACTCAGCATTTATAAATTAACAACCTTTTCAGTAACACACAGCATGGCTTCAGATCTTCCTTGTCCACAGACACTGCTCTTCTCACACTCTCCAACACAATGTATGCAAATATGGACAAGAAGAAAGTGTCTCTCATCACAGTGTGCGACCTGTCCAAGGCTTTTGACAGTGTGAGCCACAATATACTACTCAGTAAATTAGTTGATTTAAAGATTGACTCGTTCTGGTTCCACAACTACCTCAGTGACAGAACACAGTCCGTTCGCATTACTAACTGCATATCAGACAAAATTAGTACTACTTATGGCGTTCCCCAAGGATCAGTGTTGGGTCCCATCCTATTCACTATTTATGTTAATGACCTTTCCCATGCCCTCTCTGATTGCCAGGTCATTCAGTATGCCGATGACACTCAATTTATTCATACCGGTGATATCAATGACATACAAGGTCTCATGAGTAGAGGTGAAGAATGTATAGCAAAGGCTAAACTCTATTTTAACAAAAATGGTCTAATGTTAAATGCCAAGAAGACGCAATGTATGTTTGTCGGGACTAGAGGACTCTTGTCCCGGATCCCCTCTGATGTACACATGTTAGTCGACGGGAACCCAATTTTCCCTAGTAATTCCATTAAAAACTTGGGCATCCACTTTGATAATCACTTGAAGTTTGACACACACATCAAGGAATTGAGCAGAAAATTTACGGACTGATAATGTATGTGAATAGAATAAAACACAATTTCAGTAAAAGCAGTAGAATCAGTGTGATTCAGTCTTTAATCTTAAGCCAGATCACCTACGTACGGCATCTGCATATGGGGCACAGCAAATTCAACGCAGATTGGTCGTGTGCAAAAATTACAAAATTTCGCAGCAAAAGTTGCACTTGGAGGCGCTGCCAAACACGACCATGTCACTCCATATCTTAAAGAGCTAGGATGGCTTAAGGTTAAAGAAAAATACTACTTTGAATTGGGCGTAGTCATTTATAATGTTAGAAATAAAAGAATTCCACACTGGTTACTCACACTGCCAAGAGTGAGTGATGTCAACGAGCGCATTGTAAACACAAGGCAACAACAGCAGCTTTATGTACCTAAATATAACACGTGCTTGGGGGAAAAGTCCCTTACAGTGGCAGGACCTTCTCTATGGAATAGTCTTCCCACTGACGTAAAAGATAAAAACTCTTTAAGCTCCTTTAAGTGTTCATTTAAAACCTATTTACGACGTCAGCAATTTCAGATGTAGCATTCACTTGTTGTTTTTTAATTTTTAATTGTATTTTACTTCAAATTTTTACTGTCATAGTTTTTACTGTCTTAGTTTTTAGTTTTACTGTCTTTAATACGAACTTTTATTCCTTATATGTAATGTTTTTATATTTTTTACCTCAATCTTATTGTTTTTTACTGTCAAATTTTATTTTATGTTCTTATTTCTTTTTGTAATAGTCATTATTCTTACAATGTTAAAAGAATAACCATTGTGAAATGGAAATAAATTCTGAAATTCTGATTCTCTCCCTCTCTCTCTCTCTCTCTCTCTCTCTCTCTCTCTCTCTCTCTCTCTCTCTCTCTCTCTCTCTCTCTCTCTCTCTCTCTCTCTCTCTCTCTCTCTCTCTCTCTCTCTCTCTCTCTCTCTCTCTCTTTCTCTTTCTCCCCTTACACTCATATCACCAGCAGACACATTTACGTATTTCTTGGAAGATTTTAAAAACGTTTCGCGAGTCTTAGCATCGAAGAGCCTTGTATTCGTTTCTAGAATAGTCTCCCTGGATTTGTTTGTAAAGTAGTTGCGGGTAGGCTGCTAGTCCGTGTTCTGTTCTTTCCCTTATTCTGGAACGACCATGAGTGCATTTTCTTTTTCTTTTCCTGATTTTTTTTTATGTTTGAATTGTATTGTTGCATTTTGTTTAGTTTCGTATTAGAAGTAACACTAGTCTATCATTACCATCATGTTATCATCCTCGTCCTCCTCCTCATCATCATCATCACTATCATTAACACAACTGACATTCACCGCTAATCCACTACAACACCAACACTCCACCCAACTCTCTCCACTCCTATCTGTATCCCAATTGTCAGTTTGAGTCTATGTCAAGTAATGTTCTGATCTCGTCCCTCCGTCCCATGTCCGTGTCTGTTGTGTCTCCCACTTGTGTTCCGTCTCTGTCCTGTCACTCTGTCCGATTAACTCTGCTCCATCTAGCATCACTTCCTATGTGACATGACCTGATAATGTGACCTTTCTGCTTTTCTCTTTGATTTCATTCAGGATAATATTCAATCTGTTCTCTTTCTCAATTTTTTCCCCTTTAAATAACTCTCATTCGTTTTTTTATGTACAGTCTCCAATTACATTAATATTTTAAGTCTTCAATCCCTTTCTCTCTTTCTTCTCCTACTAATCACCTGACTTCTTTTTTTCTATTCTATCCATTCCCTTTAATTATATACTCTATCTCTAACCACTCTTGCCTCTTATTCAACCTCTCCTTTATCCTATTTCCCTTCCCCTAACGCTTTTCATTTTGACGTTTCTGACGTTAGCCTCCTGGCTAGTACAATGGTAGCGCGCTGGCCTTGCATTCGCTTGGTCGGCAGATCGAGTTTCCACCCGGGCTTGTGATGCCTAATAAAGGCCTCTTCTATTTGCGTGAATCCGTTTCAGATCACTGAATCTGGGCGGGGCTTGGCCGCTCTGGGCGGGGCTTAGCCGCGAAATCGTGTTCTATTTACCATCTTAACCCGTGATCTGTAACAGATTCCTGAATCCGTCGAATCTGATTTGGGAGGTGGGTTAGAGCAGACGACACTCGTTCGCGGGTTTTTTGCACCAGCCTGAGCCAGCCTCTTCTCAGAAGTTAATATTGATATATACCTCCAATAAAACAGTGTATATATACGAGGAAGATAGTAAGCGGTAGAGAAATGTTGTAGAAATGTTACTGTAGGCACAGAATTGTATAATAGTGGTGATGAATACCAGAAAGAAAGGAGATATATAACAGCAGCCTCTTCTCGGAATTTATTATTAATATATACCTCCAATAAAAACAGTGTATATATACGAGAAAGATATTAAGTGGTAGAGAAACGTTTCAGAAATACTACTGTAGGCTTAAAACTGTATAATAATGGCGATGAATACCAGAAACAAAGGAGATATAACAGCAGCCTCTAACCGGATTATTTATTTTCTTTGAATTTTGATATATACTCCCAAGAAAACAACTTACTTGTATGTGAAAGAGATTAAATGGTACAAAAATTCTGCATAAATGTTAGTGTAGGTACAAAAATATGTATAACCGTAGCATATGAATAGTTAAATAAGATATCCCCAAAGTTTATTTTGGTTAAGGGGAAGCTCTACTCGGGAGTTTTACATTGATATACACAAACGATTCTGACACTCATTACCGTCCCAAATAAATAGTTAATAAGATATCCCCATTCCCCATCTTCTCCCAATAAACATGAGGACATGTGGGAATGTAAGGTTTTTTGGCTGGATGTAAAAGTTAAGTTTTACCCAAATCTAACCTAACCAGGGAAAGCCTATCGGCGCTACAGATTAGACATATATAAAAATAAGGGGTATTTCTTTACAACTACTGCTCCACCTCTTTATTATATATATGAAGTCTTACATACTATACATAGTGTACTCAACACATCTGTGAAGGTTTCAGGCAGTGCTCACCATTACTTACCTCGTAAAACGTTTTGAAGTTATGTTATGTTGGTTAAGTTAAGTTAAGTTATGGTTAGGTTAAGGTTGTTAGGTTAGTTTGCGGTCATGTTATGGTTATGTTAAGTTAGGTTTGGTGCGGTTCAGTTAGGTTCGGTTACATAAGATTTTTACATTTAAATACCCAAACCCCCAAAAAAACTAATTTGCGAACCCTAACTTCCGGGTGATAAAATGTAAA
>JAXIVD010004823.1:5000-17500 GCA_036785275.1 Cancer borealis | reverse complement strand
GATGCAGGAGTGGGGTGAGGGAGAAAAGAGGGGGCAGGTCTGGATGGATGGGGGAGTGGGGTGAGGGAGAGAGGAAGGGGCAGGGCTGGATGGACGCGGGAGTGGGGTGAAGGTGAGAGGAAAGGGCAGGGCTGGATGGATGCGTGAGTGGGGTGAGGGAGAAAAGAGGGGGCAGGGCTGGATGGATGGGGGAGTGGGTTGAGGGAGAGAGGAGAAGGCCGAGCTTGATGGATGGGGGAGGGGGTGAGGGAGAGAGGAGGGGCCAGGGCTTGATGGATGAGGGAGTGGGATGAAGGACAGAGTAAGGGACAGGGCTGGATGGATGGGGGAGTGGGGTGAGGGAGAGAGGAGGGGACAGGGCTGGAGGGATGGCAGAGTGGGGTGAGGGTGTAAGGCGGGGGCAGGGCTGGATGGATGGGGGAGTGGGATGAGGGTGAGACGAGGAGGCAGGGCTGGATGGTTGGGGGAGTGCGGTGAGGGAGAGAGGAAGGTGTAGGGCTGGATAGATGAGGGAATAGGGTGAGGGAGAAAAGATGGGGCAGGGCTGGTAGGATGGTGGAGTGAGGTGAGGGAGAGAGGAGGGGGCAGGACAGGGTGGACGGGGGAGTGGAATTAGTGAAAGAGGACGGGGCAGGGCTGGATGAATGGGGGAGTGGGGTGAGGGAGAGTGGAGGGGGCAAGGCTGGATGGATGGGGGAATGTGGTGAGGGTGAGACGAGGGTTAGGGCTGGAAGGATGGGGGAGTGTGATGAGGGAGAGAGGAAGGGGCAGGGCTGGATGGATGGGGGAGTAGGGTGAGGGAGAAAAGAGGGGACAGGGCTGGATGGATGGGGGAGTTAGTTGAGGGAGAGAGGAGGGGACAGGGCAGGGTGGATGGGGGAGTGGCTTGATGGAGAGAGGAGGGGGAAGGGCTGGATGGATGGGGGAGTGGGGTGAGGATGAAAGGAAAGGACATGGCTGGATGGATGCGGGAGTGGGGTGAGGGAGAAAAGAGGGCGCAGGGCTGAATGGATGGGGGAGTGGGTTGGGGGAGAGACCAGGGGGCAGGGCTGAATGGATCGGAGATTGGGGTGAGGGAGCGAGGAGGGGGCAGGGCTGGATGGATAGGGGAGTGTGGTGAGGGAGAGAGGTGAGGTTGGGCTGGATGGATGAAGGATTGGGGTGAGGGAGAGATGAGGGGGTAGGGCTGGATGGATGAAGGATTGGGGTGAGGGAGAGAGGAGGGGGTAGGGCTGGATGGATAGGCGAGTGAGATGAGGGAGAGAGGAGGGGACAGGGCTGGATGGATGGAGGAGTGGGGTGGGGGAAAGAGGAGGGGGAAGGGCTGAATGGATGAGGGAGTGGAGAGAGGTTGAGACGAGGGTCAGGGCTAGATGGATGGGGGAGTGAGGTGAGGGGGAGAGGAAGGGGCAGGACTGGAGAGATGGGGGAGTAGGGTGAGGGAGACAAAAGGAGGTAGGACTGGATGGATGGGGTAGTGAGGTGAGGGAGAGAGGAAAGGGCAGGGCAGGGTGGACGGGATGAGTGGGTAGAAGGAGAGAGGAAGGGGTAGGGCTAGATGGATTGGGGAGTGGGGTTAGGGTGAAAGGAGAGGGCAGGGCTTGATGGATGGGGGAGTGGTGTGAAGGAGAGAAGGGGACAGGGCTTGATGGATGGGTTAGGAGAGGAGGGGGCAGGGCTGGATTGATGGAGGAGTAGGGAGACGGAGAGAGGAGGGGACTGGGCTGGATGGATGGGGGAGTGAGGTGAGGGTGAGACGAGGGTCAGGGCTGGAAGGCTGGGAATGTGCGGTGTGGGAGAGAGGAAGGTGATGGGCTGGATAGATGGAGGAATAGGGAGAGGGAGAAAAGAGGGGGCAGGGCTGGTACGATGGGGGAGTGAGGTGAGGGAGAGATGAGGGGGCAGGGCAGGGTGGACGGGGGAGTGGATTGAGGGAGAGAGGAGGGGGCAGAGCTGGATGGATGGGGGAGTGGGATAAGGGAGAGAGGAGGGGGCAGGGCTGGATGGATGTGGGAGTGCGGTGAGGGAGAGAGGAAGTGTCAGGGCTGGATGGATGGGGGAGTGCGGTGAGGGAGAGAGGAAGGGGCAGGGCTGGATGGATGGGGGAGTAGGATGAGGGAGAAAAGAGGGAGCAGGGCTGGATGGATGTGGGATTGAGGTGAGGGAGAGAAGAGGGGGCAGGGCAGGGTGGATGGGGGAGTGGGTTGAGGGAGAGAGGAGGGGGCAGGGCTGGATGGATGGGGTAGTGGGGTGAGGGTGAAAGGAAGGGACATGGCTGGATGGATACGGGGGTGGGGTGAGGAAGAAAAGAGGGGGCAGGGCTGAATGGATGGGAGAATGGTGATGGGAGAATGGTGTGAGGGAGAGAGGAGGGGGCAGGGCTGGATTGAGTGGGAAGCGGGATGGGGGAGAGAGAAAGGGGTAGGGCTGGATGGATAGTAGATTGTGGTGAGGGAGAGAGGGAGTGTGGTGAGGGAGAGAGGTGGGGCAGGACTGGATGGATGGAGGAGTGGGGTGAGGGAGAGAGGAGGGGATAGGGCTGGATGGATAGGCGAGTGGGATGAGGGAGAGAGGAGGAGGCAGGGCTGGATGGATGGAGGATTGGGTAGAGGGAGAGAGGAGGGGGCAGGACTGGATGGATGGGGTAGTGGGGTGAGGGTGAGAGGAAAGGGTAGGACTAGATGGATAGGGAAGTGGGGTGAGGGAGAGAGGAGGAGGCAGAGCTGGATGGATGTAGGAGTGGGGAGAGGGAGAGAGAAGGGGGCAGAGCTAGATGGATGGGGGATTCGGTTGAGGGAGAGAGGAGAGGGCAGGGCTGGTAGGATGAAAGAGGGGACTGAGGGCAAGATGGATAGGTGAGTAGGGTGAGGTTGAGACGAAGTGGCAGGGCCGGATGGATGGGGGAGTGGGGTGAGGGAGAGAGGAGGAGGCAGGGCAGGATGGAAGGGAGAGTGGGATGAGGGAGAGAGGAGGTGGCAGGTCTGGATGGATGGGAGGGTGGGGTGAGGGAGAGAGGAGGAAGTAGGGCAGGTAAGATGGGGAAATGGGTGAGGGAGAGAGTAGGGGGCAGGGTTGGATGGATGGGGGAGTGGGGTGAAGGAGAGAGGAGGGGGCAGGGCTGAATGGATGGGGGAGTGGGGTGAGGGAGAGAGGATGGGGCAGGGCTTGATGGATGGGGGAGTGGGGTGCGGGAGCGAGGAAGGGGCAGGGCTGGATGGATGGAGGAGTTGGGTGAGGGAGAGAGAAGGGGAAAGGGCTGGATCGAAGGGGTGGTGGGGTGAGGGAGAGAGGAGGGTCCAGGGCTGGATGGATCGGGGAGTGGGGTGAGGGAGCGAGGAGGGGGCAGGGCTGGCTGAAGGGGGAAGTGTGATGAGGGAGAGAGGAGGGGGTAGGGCTGGACTGATAGGGGAGTGGGGTGAGGGAGAGAGGAGGGGACAGGGATTGATGGATAGAGGAGTGGAGTGAGGGAGAGAGAAGGGGACAGGGCTGGATGGACGGGGGAGTGGGGTAAGAGAGGGATGGAGTGGCAGGGCTTAATGGATGGGGGAGTGGATAGAGGGCTGGAAGGATGGTGGAATAGGGTGAGGGTGACAGAAAAGGGCTGGGCTGGATGGATTTGGGAGTAGGATGAAAGAGAAAAGAGGGGGCAGAGCTGGATGGATGGGGGAGTGAGGTGAGGGAGAGATGAGGGGGCAGAGTTGGATGGATGGGGGAGTGGGGTGAATAAGAGAGGAGGCGGCAGGACTGGATGGATGGTGGAGTGGGCTGAGGGTGAGAGGAGGAGGCAGGGCAGGGTGGATGGGGGAGTGGGGTGGGGGAGATTGGAGGGGGCATGGCTGGATGGATGAGGGAGTGGGCTGAGGGAGAGAGGAGGGGGTAGGACAAGATGCATAGGGGAGTTGGAAGTGGGAGAGGGAAGGGATCAGGTTTGGATGGATGGGGGAGTGGGGTGAGGGTGAGAGGAAGGGGCAGGGCTGGATGGATGGGGGAGTTGGGTGAGGGAGAGATGATGGGTCAGGGCTGGATGGATCGGGGAGCGGGGTGAGGGAGAGAGGAGGCGGCAGGGATGGATGGATGGGGGAGTGGGGTGAGGAAGAGAGGAAGGGGCAGGGCTGGATAGATGGGGGAGTGGGGTGAGAGAGAGAGAGGAGGGGACATGGCTGGAAGGAGGGAGGAGTGGGATGAGGGAGAAAGGAGAGTGCAGAGCTTGATGGATGGGGATGTGGGGTGAGGGAGAGAGGATGGGGCAGGGCTGGAAGGATGGGGGAGTCGGGTGAGAGAGAGAGGAAGGAACAGGGTTGGATGGATGGGGGAGTGGGATAAGGGAGAGAGAAAGGGGTAGGTCTGGATGGATGCGGGAGTCGGGTAAAGGTAAGAGGAAAGTACAGGGCTGGAAGGATGCGGGAGTTGGTTGAGGGGGAAAAGAGGGGGCAGGGCTGGATGGATGGGGGAGTGGGATGAGAGAGAGAGGAGGGAACAGAGCTGGATGGATGGGAGAGTGGGGTGAGGGTGAGAAGAAGAGGCAGGGCTCAATGGATGGGGGAATGGGGTGAGGGAGATAGGAGGGGACAGGGCTGGATAGATGGGGCAGTGGTATGAGGGAGAGAGGAGGGGGCAGGGCTGGATGGATGGGAGAGTGGGTTGAGGGTGAGAGGAAGGGGCAGGAATGGATGGATGCGGGAGCGGGTTGAGGGAGAAAAGAGGGGGCAGGACTGGATGGATGGGGGAATGGGGTGATGGAGAGAGGGGGGGGCAGGGCTGGATGTATGGCGGAGAGGGGTGAGGGAGTAAGGCGGGGGCAGGGCTGGATGGATGGGGGAGTGGGGTGAGGGGGAGAGGAGGGGTCAGGGCTGGATGGATGGGGGAGTGGGGTGATGGTGAGAGGAGGGAGCAGGTCTGGATGTATAACGGAGTGGGGTGAGGGAGTAAGGCGAGGGCTGGGCTGGATGGATGGGGGAGTGGGGTGAGGGGGAGAGGAGGGGGCAGGGCTGGATGGATGGGGGAGTGGGGTGATGGAGAGAGGAGGGGGCAGGGCTGGATGTATGGCAGAGTGGGGTGAGGATGTAAGGCGGGGGCAGGACTGGATGGATAAGGGAGTTGGGTGAGGGAGAGAGGAGAGGGCAGGGCGGGATGGATGGGAGAGTGGGTTGAGGATGAGACTAGGGTCAGGGTTGGATGGCTGGGGAAGTGCGGTGTGGGAGAGAGGAAGGTGCAGGGCTGGATAGATGGGGGAATAGGGAGACGGAGAAAAGAGGGGGCAGGGCTGGTAGTATGGGGGAGTGAGGTGAGGGAGAGAGGAGGGGGCAGGGCAGGGTGGACGGGGGAGAGGATTGAGGAAGAGAGGAGAGGGCAGAGCTGGATGGATGGAGGAGTGGGATGAGGGAGAGAGGAGGGGGCAGGGCTGGATGGATGGGGTAGTGGGGTGAGGTTGAGACGAGGGTCAGGGCTGGATGGATGGTGGAGTGCGGTGAGGGAAAGAGGAAGGGGCAGGGCTGGATGGATGGGGGAGTAGGATGAGGGAGAAAAGAGGGAGCAGGGCTGGATGGATGGCGGATTGAGGTGAGGGAAAGAGGAGGGGGCAGGGCAGGGTGGATGGGGTAGTGGGTTGAGGGAGAGAGTAGGGGGCAGGGCTGGATTGTTGGGGTAGAGGAGTGAGGGTGAAAGGAAGGGACATGGCTGGATGGATGCGGGAATGGGGTGAGGGAGAAAAGAGGGGGCAGGGCTGAATGGATGGGGTAGTGGGATGAGGGAGAGGAGGGGGCAGGGCTGGATGGAGGGGGAAGTGGGATGAGGGAGAGAGGAGGGGGTAGGGCTGGATGGATAGGGGAGTTTGGTGAGGGAGAGAGGTGGGGCAGGGCTGGATGGATGGAGGAGTGGGGTGAGGGAGAGAGGAGGGGGTAGGGATGGAAGGATGGGGGATTGGGGTGAGGTTGAGAGGAAAGGGCAGGGCTTGATGGATTGAGGAGTGGGGTGAGGGAGAGAGGAGGGTGCAGATTTGGATGGATGGAGGAGTGGGGAGAGGGAGAGAGAAGGGGGCAGGGCTATATGGATGGGGGACTCGGTTGAGGGAGAGAGGAGGGGGCAGGGCTGGAAGGATGGTGGAGTGGGGTGAGGGAGAGTGGAAGAGGCAGGGCTGGATGGATAGGGGAGGGGACTGTGGGCAAGATGGATAGGGGAGTAGGGTGAGGTTGAGAGGAAGTGGCAGGGCCGAATGGATGGGGGAGTGGGGTGAGAGAGAGAGGAGGAGACAGGGCTGGATTGAAGAGGGAGTGGGATGAGGTAGAGAGGAGATGGCAAGGCTGGATGGATAGGGGGCTACGGTGAGGGAGAGAGAAAGGGGCAGGGCAGATTGGATGTGAAAGAGGGTGAGGGAGAGAGAAGGGGGCAGGGCTGGATGGATGGGGGAGTGGGGAAGAGGAGAGAGGAGGGGGCAGGATGTATGGATGGGGGAGTGGGGTGAGGGAGAGAGGAGGAGGCAGGGCAGGATGGATGGGTGAGTGGGGTGAGGGAGTGAGGAGGGGGCCAGGCTGGATGTAGGAGGGGAGTAGGATTAAGAATGTAAGATGGGATGGTGAGGGAGGAAAGGGTAGGAATGGAAGGGAGAGTGGGTATGTTAAGGGCATGAATGGAAAGGGAGAAGAGGGGGGGGAGAGGAAAGTGTTTTGGATCGAAGGGTATTAAGGAATGGCGGAAGGGATACAGATGAAAGGAATTGTAAGGTGGAGGAATGGAAGGGTATATGGGAAGGGGGAGGGGTAGGAATTGCGTGAGGGAGAGGAAGGAGGAAAAATTAGGCAAGGGAGAAAGTGTGGGGAGGAGGGAAAAGAGGTATTGAGGAGATTCCTATCTATCTATCTACTTATCTACCTACTTACCTACCTACGTATCTACCTATCTACCGACCTACCTACCTACCTACTTATCAATATATCTACTACCTACCTACCTATCTATATATCTACCTATTTACCTACCTATCTATATATCTACCTACCTACCTATCTACCTACCTACATACCTATTTTATTGATTGATTGATGGGAAAATGGAGTGAGGGAGAGAGGAGGGGGCAGGGCTGGATGGATGGGTGAGTGGGGTGAGGGAGAGATGAAGTGGCAGGGCTGGATGGATGGAGGAGTGGTGTGAGGGCTAGATGGATGGGGGAGTAGGGTGAGGGTGATAGAAAGGGGCAGGGCTAGATGGATGGGGGAGTAGGATGAAGGAGAAAAGAGGGGGCAGAGCTTGATGGATGATGGAGTGCGGTGAGAGAGAGAGGTGGTGGCAGGGCAGGGTGGATGAGGGAGTGAATTGAGTGAGAGAGGAGGGGGCAGGGCTAGATGGACGCGGGAGTGGGGTGAAGGTGAGAGGAAAGAGCAGGGCTGGATGGATGCGGGAGTGGGTTGAGGGAGAAAAGAGGGGCCAGGCCTGGATGGATGAGGGAGTGGGTTGAGGGAGAGAGGAGGGGGTATAGCTGGATGGATGGGGGAGTGGGGTGAGGGAGAAAGGAGGGGCCAGTGCTTGATGGATTGGGAATGGGGTGAGGGAGAGAGGAAGGGGCAGAGCTCGATAGATAGGGGATTGGGGTGAGGGAGAGAGTAGGGGACAGGGCTGGATGGATGAGGCAGTGGGATGAGGGATAGAGGAGGGGGCAGGGCTGGATGGATGGGGGAGTGGGGTGATGGAGAGAGGAGGGGGCAGGGCTGTATGAATGGCGGAGTGAGGTGAGGGAGTAAGACGTTGGCAGGGCAGGATGGATGGGGGAGTGGGGTAAAGGAGAGAGGAGGGGGCAGGGCTGGATTGATGTGAGAGTAGGAGGGGGCAGGGCTGGATGGATGGGGGAGTGGGTTGAGGGAGAGAGGAGGGGGCAGGGCTGGATGGATGGGAGAGCGGGGTGAGGGTGAAAGGAAGGGCAGGGCTGGATGGAGGCGAGATTGGGGTGAGGGACAAAAGAGGGGGCAGTGGAGGAGTGGGGTGAGGTTGAGACGAGGTTCAGGGCTGGATGGATGGGGGAGTGCGATGACGGAGAGAGGAAGGGGCAGGGCTGGATGGAAGGGGGAGTAGGGTGAGGGAGAAAAGAGGGGGAAGGGCTGGATAGATGGGGGAGTGAGATGAGGGAGAGAGGAGGGGGCAGGGCAGGGTGGACGGGGGAGTTGGTTGAGGGAGAGAGGAGGGGACAGGGCTGGATGGATTCGGGAGTGGGTTGAGGTGGAAAGGAAGGGACATGGCTGGATGGATACGGGAGTGGGGTGAGGGAGAAAAGAGGGGGCAAGGCTAAATGGATAGGGGAGTGGGGTGAGGAAGAGAGGAGGGGGCAGGGCTGGATGGATCGTGTAGTGGGGTGAGAAAGCGAGGAGGGGGCAGGGCTGGCTGAAGAGGGAAGTGGGATGAGGGAGAGAGGAGGGGGTAGGGCTGGATGGATAGAGGAGTTGGGTGAGGGAGAGAGGAGGGGGCAGGGCTGGATGGATGGAGGAGTGGGGTGAGGGAGAGAGAAGGGGACAGGGGTAGATGGATGGGGTAGTGGGGTGAGGGAGAGAGGAGGGGTCAGGGCTGGATGGATGGGGGATTGGTGTGAGGGAGAGAGGAGGGGGGAGGGCTGGATGGATGGGGGAGTGGGGTGAGGGAGAGATGGAGTGGCAGTACTGGATGGATGGGAGAGTTGGGTGAGGGCTGAATGGATGGTGGAGTAGGGTGAGGGTGATAGAAAGGGGCTGGGCTGGATGGATTGGGGAGTAGGATGAAGGAGAAAAGAGGGGACAGAGCTGGATGGATGGGGGAGTGAGGTGAGGGAGAGAGGATGGGGCAGTGTTGGATAGATGGGGGAGTGGGGTGAGGAAGAGAGGAGGCGGCAGGACTGGATGGATGGGGGAGTAGGATGAGGGAGAGAGGAGGGGGCAGGGCAGGGTGGATGGGGGAGTGGAGTGAGGGAGATTGGATGGGGCAGGGCTGGATGGATGAGGGAGTGGGCTGAGGGAGAGAGGAGGGGGCAGGGCTAGATGGATGGGAGAGTTGGTAGAGGGAGAGGGGAGGGGTCAGGGCTGAATGGAT
Organism: Cancer borealis; assembly: GCA_036785275.1. NCBI lineage: Eukaryota > Metazoa > Arthropoda > Malacostraca > Decapoda > Cancridae > Cancer > Cancer borealis. Next base: position 8,455 of record JAXIVD010004823.1, on the reverse strand, counting down.
GGGGGAGTGGGGTGAGGGTGAGAGGAAGGGGCAGGGCTGGATGGATTGGGGAGTGGGGTGAGGGAGAGATGACAGGGCAGGGCTGGATGGATGGGGGAGCGGGGTGAAGGAGAGAGGAGGGGGCAGGGCTGGATGGATGGGGGAGTGGGGTGAGAGAGAGAAAGGTGGGGGCATGGCTGGATGTAGGGAGGAGTCGGGTGAGGGAGAGAGGAGGGAGCAGGGATTGATGGATGGGGGTGTTGGGTGAGGCAGAGAGGAGGGGGCAGGGCTGGATGGATGGGGGAGTTGGTCGAGAGAGAGAGAGAGAGAGAGAGAGAGAGAGAGAGAGAGAGAGAGAGAGAGAGAGAGAGAGAGAGAGAGAGAGAGAGAGAGAGAGAGAGAGAGAGAGAGAGAGAGAGAGAGAGAGAGAGAGAGAGAGAGAGAGAGAGGGGAGGGGACAGAGTTGGATGGATGGGGGAGTGGGGTGAGGGAGAGAGGAAGGGGCAGGGCTGGATGGATGCGGGATTGGGGTAAAGATGAGAGGAAAGGGCAGGGCTGGATGGATGCGGGAGGGGGGTGAGGGAGAAAAGAGGTGGCAGCGCTGGATGGATGGGGGAGTGGGTTGAGGGAGAGAGGAGGGGGCAGAGCTGGATGGATGGAGGAGTAGGGTGAGGGAGAGAGGAGGGGGCAGGACTTGATGGATGGGGGGAGTCGGGTGAGGGATAGAGGAGGGGACAGGGCTGGATTGATGGGACAGTGGGATGAGGGAGAGAGGAGGGGGCAAGGCTGGATGGATGGGAGAGTGGGGTGAGGGTGAGAGGAAGGGGCAGGGCTGGATGGATGCGGGAGCGGATTGAGGGAGAAAAGAGGGGGCAGGGCTGGATGGATAGGGGAGAGGTTTGATGGAGAGAAGAGGGGGCAGGGCTGGATGGATGGCGGAGTGGGGTGAGGGAGTAAGGCGGGGGCAGGGCTGGTTGGATAGGGGAGTGGGGTGAGGGAGAGAGGAAGGGGCAGGGCTGGATGGATGGGGGAGTGTGGTGAGGGTGAGATGAGGGTCAGGGCTGGATTGCTGGGGGATTGCGGTGAGGGAGAGAAGAAGGTGCAGATGGGGGAATAGGGAGAGGGAGAAAAGAGGGGGCAGGGCTGGTAGGATGGGGGAGTGAGGTGATGGAGAGAGGAGGGGGCAGGGCAGGGTGGACGGGGGAGTGGATTGAGGGAGAGAGGATGGGGCAGGGCTGGATAAATGGGGGAGTGGAATGAGGGAGAGAGGAGGGGGCAGAGCTGGATGGATGGGGGAGTGGGGTGAGGGTGAGACGAGGGTCAGGGCTGGATGGATGGGGGAGATCGGTGAGGGAGAGAGGAAGGGGCAGGGCTGGACGGATGGGGGAGTAGGATGAGGTAGAAAAGAGGGGGCAGGGCTGGATGGATGGGGGATTGAGGTGAGGGAGAGAGGAGGGGGCAGGGCAGGGTGGATGGGGGAGTGGGTTGAGGGAGAGAGGAGGGGTCAGGGCTGGATGGATGGGGGAGTGTTGTGAGGGTGAAAGGAAGGGACATGGCTGGACGGATGCGGGAGTGGGACGAGGGGTAGGGCTGAATGGATGGGGGAGTGGGGTAAGGGAGAAAGGAGGGGGCAGGGCTGGATTGATCGGGGAGTGGGGTGAGGGAGCGAGGAGGGGGCAGGGTTGAATGTAGGGGGAAGTGGGATGAGGGAGAGAGGAGGGAGTAGGGCTTGATGGATAGGGGAGTGTGGTGAGGGATAGAGGTGGGGCAGGGCTGGATGGATGGAGGAGTTGGGTGAGGGAGAGAGGAGGGGGCAGGACTGGATGGATGGAGGAGTGGGGATGAGGAGAGAGAGGAGGCGGTAGGGCTGGTTGGATAGGCGAGTGGGATGAGGGAGAGAGGAGGGGGCAGGGCTGGATGAATGGAGGAGTTGGGTGAGGGAGAGAGGAGGGGGCAGGGCTGGAAGGATAGTGGAGTGGGGTGAGGGAGAGAGGAAGTGGTAGGGCTGGATGGATGGGAGAGGGGACTGAGGGCAAGATGGATAGGGGAGTAGGGTGAGGTTGATAGGAAGTGGCAGGACCGGATGGATGGGGCAGTAGGGTGAGGGAGAGAGGAGGAGGCAGGGCCGGATGGATGGGGGAGTGGGGTGAGGGAGATAGAAGGGGGCAGGGCAGGTTGGATGGGGAAGGGGGTGAGGGAGAGGGAAGCGGGCAGGGCTGGATGGGTGGGGGAGTGGGGTGAAGAAGAGAAAAGGGGGCAGGGCTGTATGGAGGGGGGAGTGGGGTGAGGAAGAGAGGAGGAGGCAGGGCTGGATGGATGGGTGAGTGGGGTGAGGGAGTGAGGAGGGGGCCAGGCTGGATGTAGGAGGGGAGTAGGATTAAGAATTTAAGATGGGATGGTGATGGAGGAAAGGGTAGGAATGGAAGGGAGAGTGGGTGGGTTAAGGGCATGAATGGAAAGGGAGAAGAGGAGGGGAGAGGAAAGCGTTTTGGATCGAAGGGTATTAAGGAATGGGGGACGGGATACAGATGAAAGGAATAGTAAGGAGGAGGAATGGAAGGGTATATGGGAAGGGGGAGGGGTAGGAATAGCGTGAGAGAGAGGAAGGAGGAAAAATTAGGCAAGGGAGAAAGTGTGGGGAGGAGGGAAAAGAGGTAGTGAGGAGATTCCTTTCTATCTATCTACTTATCTACCTACTTACCTACGTACGTATCTACCTATCTACTGACCTATCTACCTACCTACTTATCAATGTATCTACCTACCTACCTAGCTACCTACCTATCTGTATATATACCAGCTACCTATCTACCTATCTATATATCTACCTACCTACTTACCTATCTATATATCTACCTACCTACCTATCTATCTACCTACCTACCAATTGTATTGAGTTTGGGTTTTCTGCACAGCTCCTTTGTTTGATTTCAACAACTATTTAGGTCACCATCTTCCAAGGCCTGGTGCAGCAGGTTGGTGACCTTGTTTAATTTAGAGCTCTTATTGAGCCTCCACCTGAAGCGAGAGAGGTGCTCCGAGTCGGGGATGATCTCCAGCGCAGTAGCCACAATATCAATGACATCGGACTCCTGCTGGTTACGGTCAGTGTCCCTCTTAGCCAGACCGAAGTCCAGCAAGAAGGCACGCACGTCGCCCTCGTCGGACACGTCCACCAGCACGTTCTTGCTGTGGATGTCTCCGTGGGTGACGCCCCTGGCATGCAGGCGCCGCACTATGCCGCACACCTGCACGAGAGCCAGCAGACAGGTACGCACCCCTCCGTGCTTTAGACAGTCTTCCAGCCGCTCTCCCGGGCACAACTCCATCACCAAGGAGGGAGGAGAGTCAGTCGTCACCCCGTAAAACCGGGGTACGCCAGCCTCGCCATCCAGCTCCTGCAGTAGCTCCGCCTCCTCAGAGGTTTGCACTATGAGCTCAGGATCGTCCACAGGCTCCTTAATTGCCACCTTCAC
>JAXIVD010004822.1:25000-27500 GCA_036785275.1 Cancer borealis | reverse complement strand
GCAAAAATGTGACCATTCTTCAGATCTATGAATTCTTCTCCAATTCTTCCAACCTAAACTCTTTAAGATCATTTGACGCCTTCCAGTTCTTCGAGCAATATATTAATTAAAACTACCTTTACTAGCTAGTGTCCTAACATTATAAATGCCAAAGTCTATTTTCCAAAGGAGACAACAAAAGAAAACATAATAAAAAAATAAGCAAAATTTGAGCTCTCCATATACAGATACATAAATAACGTTACGACCCCATCATTCTTCGTAATGATCGCCATTGAGTGAGTGTTGGTGTGTGTTTTAGGATGGCAACACTTGCCGAGTAATGCAGCTCTGCCATTATGGACTTAAAAGCAGCACAAAACTATTAAAAATATGGTAGTAGTTGTCGTAGTAATAGTAGTAGTCGTAGTAGTACTAGTTTAGTAGTAGTAGCAGTAGTAGTAGTAGTAATAGTAGTAGTAGTAGTAGTAGTAGTAGTAGTAGTAGTTGTAGTAGTAGAAGTAGTAGTAATAGTGTAGTAGTAGTAGTAGTAGTAGTAATAGTAGTAGTAGTAATAGTAGTAGTAGTAATAGTAGTAGTAGTAATAGTAATAGTAGTAGTAGTAGTAGTAGTAGTAGTAGTAGTAGTAGTAGTAGTAGTAGTAGTTGTAGCAGCAGAAGCACAACCAGGAATATTTTTCGGGGAGGGTCTTAAACATGAAAATTGTGACTTTTTTTTTTAAGCTGGTTATATTTATTTATTTTTATGCATTACAATTAAACTGATACACACAATATCCTGTGTTATTCATAAATAAAATCTCATGTATGTATTATTATAAATAATGTTTATATATTTTATATATCATTGTCATGATTAGCATAGTAATAATACAATTTAGTATGTATAGTGTAGTAAAATGAAATAGTATATTGTGATAATGAAATAGTACATTGTTTCGCCAATGACAGGAAACGCCATTAATGGACTGTTTGATGTGAAAATATTTTTAATGAATTTAAATTATTCTTTTGTTGAATAAATATAGAAAAGGAGCTGCTTATGTTGTAATCCCACAAAGCAAATCCATGGCTTAGGTATTCAGCTCATTTTGACCTAATAAGGAAATAAGTAATAACAGCTATTGTCTCCCTAATTTATTGCCGGGGACGACATTCAAGATTGCCAGACCCGACAATCCTTCTTCGTGCATTGTTGATCTGTGGTACGTTTTATTTTTTATTTTCTTAAGCAACTGAAACTTCATTAGGCTGATGTTGATGTGACCAGAAGAGTACAAAGCGTTTGAACGAGCTGGAAGTGGTGGTAATTATAAATCTGTCTGTCAGCGGGCGTATTTAAAGGAGCGGGCTAGCCATGCACACATGAATTTTTTTTTCTTTTTTGTCAACAATATCGAAGTTGCGGAAACATTTTTATTTAAATGTAGGGCCAATTGAGGTAAAAAATGGTTAAGGACATATAAACATGATGTCCCTCAAAGAACATATTTACCTCCAAAATTAAACTGGGAAAACATTACATAAATAACTATATAATAAAGAATAATGTTTCGAATCAAACGTCACTACGACCAGAACCACATCATCATCATCTTTGAGTCCACTGCAAAACAAAGGCCTCTTCAAACTTTCTTCAAGCATCTCTATCAACTTTGTCTATTCCAGGTTACTCCAACAAAACTTTCTATCTCATCTCTCCATCAAGTTTTCTGTTTGCTTTGCCTTCTTTTATCATCCCTGATTTGCCATTCTTTTAATCTAATAGTCTATCATCTCTTGGTCACATGACATGTCCTAACTAAATAATAATTTGAATTGTATGGGACGCCGCAGCTTTCCTCTGCATATAAATCAATTGGACAAACATTTTTTATCTCCCTTATTGTCATCATATCTAAAATTTCATAAAACCTCATGTTCAGGAGAATTTTCTCTTTCACATTAAGTAATACATTTTTCAATTGGTTAATATCAAATAAAAATCTGACTTATAAATGCTCTAAACATTAACAACCTATTCTTTTTACGTCAAATCATATTACTGTAAGAAAGTGAGATATAATGGATTTTAATTTCGCGGCCAAAAGGCTCGTCGGCAAGTAAGAGCTACGAGGAAACGAGTGTGTTGTTTGTTGTCGTGAGCCGGGGTACTTTAGGCGCGGAGACTTTGTGAGAGGGAGGGAGAGTGCCTGTTTTGGACGTACTTGGGCTCTATTCCTAGTTAGCAGGTATGTGGTGCTTATTATGAATATTCTTACAATGCATCTGGAAATATTGAGCATCCTTAGAGGAGTGGTTGTAGCAGGGGTTATTTGCAGGAGTTATTGAAGGAGAGGAGGAATGGAGGTGTCCTGACGGTTTGCAGTCAGCGTGGTGGAGTTTGCTGTGTGGATTGTGGCCCTGCTTGGTGACAAAGCATTGTTACCCATAGGATTGTGAGGCGACGTGCAGCGGAGCTCTGCTGTGGAAACGGTTTAGTTTGTGTAGTGTTAAGGCTT
>JAXIVD010004822.1:5000-17500 GCA_036785275.1 Cancer borealis | reverse complement strand
ATACGTATAAATATGTGTATACAGATATAACATACTTGGCTGCAACGCAGACTTAGGATGATGTGTGTCTTGCTGTTTAAACTCTCATGCAGTAGAAAATAATATATTATAATGTTGTTTGGATTTTATGGTCCTGTTAATTTTCTTGTTATGATGGTGTTACGTTTTTATTTAACTAGTCTTCAGTGCCCTATTCCAGTGTGTTAGTTTTCTCTCTGAGTTCAACGTTGAACAGAAAACTAGTAGTAAAAATTAATGGTAAGCTTTTGTATTTTTGTTAACGTTATAATATATTAGTTTTAATTATATGTTTCGTGTGGTTTTAGCCTAAAACTTATTGCATCCTATTAAGAATAATAATGGTTAATAATTATTAACATAACAATGGTTCGTTGATATTTTTTATTGCCAGAAAGTTTGTAAACTTATATTTCTTTGTTAAGAATAAAGATTTTCTTATCGGTCATTTCCCCCCCCAAGATGTTGCTGCGGATTACACCATATTATGTACATTAAATATCAATAAATAATATCCATGTATTATAGAGAAAATTATTTGGGATGTGTAATAATGGGTGGTGATGGGAGTGGAAACTAGAAAGTGATAATGAGATATTTATTATTGGTGGTAGAGAGGTGATGAGAGTGGAAACTAGAAAGTGATAATGAGATATTTATTATTGGTGGTAGAGAGGATGGAGATGAATAGGTGTTGGCGCATGCTTAAGTAAATGTGAAATGATGGCTATTAAAGTTTAAGAGTCATGTTTATCTTCATATCTCTATTACTTTTATAACAAACCTTTTCTTTTCAAGGACGATGGCCTGCACCTCAATCCAGTTGGGACTGCTTGTTTAAGCAGGCTACTTAATGACAAAGTTTCTGATTTCAGGAGATAAAACAGTATCTAGCCTCGCACAACCTTAGCTACGCAAGTAACACCGTGTATAGAAAAACTAACGTAAACAATTGCCTAAAAAATTGCATGTTTAACGCGCGAAACCTCAGAAATAAGTTCTCAAATTTAGAAGCACTTGCAACATCTGAAGATTTTCACATAATTGCAGTATCGGAATCTTGGATTAACACAGAAAATAAAGACTTTTTAGCAGAATATAATTTGCCAAGCTATTCAATATTCAGTTGCGAACGACAAAATAAAAAAGGTGGAGGTATTATTTTTTACGTGAAAGCTAACAATCTTGCAAACTGAAAAAATAGATAACGTTGATGTTATATTTTTACAACTTAAAACACGATCTAAGAAAATTATTATTGGACTCATTTATAGACCACCAGTACACAATAATAATAGCAATAAAACATTATTCGATCAGATAATCGAAGTAAATAATTCATTTGAAAGGGTAATTTTCGGAGACTTTAATCAGCATGTAAACAAACCCACGAGAGGTGATAATATACTAGACCTTGTATTTTCAAAAAACGACGGTCTAGTAAGTAACGTTAATTCAGCAAGGGCGACCATAAGATTATCTTTTTTAACATAAATCTCGAAGTTTACAAAGATAACGTAAGCGAAGAATTTATCTTCATGTATCGCAAAGGTAACTTTGAAAAATTGAGAAACCTTTCAGCAGATACTGATAGGAGTATAGTAGAAAACGAAACCGAAGTAAATAAATCGTGGGAAAAATTTTATGACATCTTAAATGGAGCCATTAAATTATGCATTCCCGTTTGTAAGAGTCGTCCACGTAAAAAAAAAAATATTAATAAACCAAAATGGTGGAATAGCCAGATTGAGGCAAGATTATTACTTAAAAATCGTACACATGGTAAATATTTACTATTACAAAACGAAAACGATAAAATAGAGTACGAAAGACTAAGACGCGAAACAAAAAAGGTGATTAGACGTAGTAAAAAAAATCTCGAAATATATATTGCAAATAAAAAAATCCAACTCCAAGGAATTTTATACCTATGTACGTAATAAAAAACTGATATTGGCCCTAAAAAACGGTAAGGAAATAAATACAGAATCAGAAATGGCCGAGATATTAAATTATTATTTTGCATCCGTTTTTACCACTGAAGACACCTATGAAATCCAGAAAGTAACCCCAGCTAAACCTAACTTAATTCTTTTAAGCGAAGATGACTTTACTACAGATACTGTAACTAAGGCACTTGATAAAATTAAGGTAAATAAAACTCCTGGTCCTGATTATATTGCACCGAGTCTTTAAAAGAGGCAACATATCAAATTAGCAAAACTCTTGCAATACTATTCAATAAATCTTTAAGTTTAGGAAAAGTTCCCGACATTTGGATATTAGCAAATGTTACCCCTATATAAAAGAAAGGAGATAAAACACTACCGATTAACTACAGACCAATCAGCCTCACATCCGTAGTTGGTAAATTAATGGAAATTATAATACGCGATAAACTAGTGACTTTCCTAAAAGAAATTAGCATTATTAATAATTCTCAACATGGTTTCCGTAACAAACGCTATTGCTTAACGAATCTCCTTGACTTTTATAACGATGTATTCAACATTTATGACGAGACAAGAAGAGTATTATAAGTACAAACGGAAAGATCAATAGAAGTAAAAGTCCCTGTCTGACTATGAAAGTGTGTTGCATCCCCAGTGTTTAAAAGTTACAAACCCTGATCCTCAATAAAAGAAGCAATTAAAATCCCGCGAGTGAGTGAGTGATTTGACGTAAAGCACCATAACAGCCAGGGTCATATGGCGCCGCTACCAAACCATAAAAAAACTAAGTAGAATGTGAAAAACGAAAAAGACAAGCAATGAAAACTCAGAAATTAAAACTCATGATAATTACAACAGAGAGAGGAGGCCAGCCTCCTCCAGAAAATATACCACTTCATAACCCGGGGAAGGACACGCCGGGTCAAGCACCCGACTTAGACTAAAACCACCATCCGCACCGCGGCATCGGTAAAGGAAACGCTGCCTTAGCTCCACCAAACTCGGGCACTCGACCAGCAAGTGCCGTACAGTAAGAGGCATCAAAACGTCATCGCAGTACGGTTGGTATTCAGCGGACATCAGATAACTGTGGGGTAGGCGAGTGTGACCAATGCGCAGACGAGCTAAGGCTGTCTGCAAGCGACGTTCTCGTAGGTTAATGCATCCCACCGCTCCTGCCAATTAGCAATGATCGCCCCGCGAATCGCCGGAAACACGTCCGTACACGGGACTGGCAGCCCTATTTGCCTCCTCCCTAGCTAGCCTATCAGCCCGTTCGTTCCCGGGCACGGCAACGTGGCCCAGCACCCAACAGAACCCAACGCGATATCCCCGGTTGCTGAGTAGATACAGCCACTCAAGTGCAGATAAAACTAAAGGATAAATAAAAGAAGTAGAGGAGTTCAGCGCAGAAAGTACGCTAAGAGAATAACTAAGAATAACAAAAGAGTTGACTGGAAGTGTAAAAATTGTTCTTAAAGCGAGCACTATCGCCGACAGATCAGGAGTGAAAACAGAAGCGACGGCCGGAAGACTACCCGCCCCGACAGAAAAAGGGGAACACAACACCTAATCCAACACCAGTATCAGATTTAGAACCATCAGTAAAAACAGAAATGGAGTCTGAATGAGAAGAACAGTGCTCTAAAAACAACGCACGGGATGCATATATCGGCAAATCCTTCTTATCTTCGAAAACAACAGCACACACGGACACACCGGGAAACTGCCAGTACCCAACCTTAGGCAACCGATAAGGGCAGACGGGAGCAGAAGGAACCGACAACGCCGACTAAACAGACACAACTCGAAACCCAAAAGGTTTGGGGAGACTAGGGCGGGTAGCATATGCAGGCGAACGGGAATCCCGCAAAAGTGACCTGCAGGGAACTGACTCAGAAAGGCGTTGGGTCCGGAACCAACACCGAAGCAGCGAGGATTGGCGACGCAAATTCAGAGGCAGGACGCCAGTATCCACAAGGAGACTAGGGATCGGGAAAAGACCTAAAGGAACCCGTACCCAAGCGGATCCCGGCATGGTGCACGGAATCCAACACACATAGGCGGCCCTCCGTGGCAGACGAGTAGATCTCACAGCCATTAATCCAGCTTGGGAAGTATGAGTGTCCTGTAGAGGAAAAGGAGAGTGTCCCTATCCGCACCCCAAGAAGTATAAGCCAAAACCCGAAGGAGGGATAAGGCTTTCTGACAAGCCGCTTTAACGGAACGAAGATGAGGAACCCATCTAAGACGGCTGTTAAAGAGAAGACCAAGATAGCGAGTGGTCTCCTCACATGAGATGCGCCTATGTGCAAGATGCAGAGATCAGGATCTGGATGAACACCGTGGAGGCGGCAAAATGCATGACTACTGTCTTCGAGGCTGAGAACCGGAAACCGCGTTCAGAAGCCGAACGGGAAATCCTGTTAATCGAAAGTTGGAGTTTCCGTTCAATCAGAGGCATCCGTGCAGCTGACAAGAAAATGGAGAGGTCATCCACATATAGAGAACTATAGACACTATCAGGAAGGACACTAATAACACTATTAATGGCCACTGCAAAGAGCGTAACTCTTTGAATGCTACCCTGTGGCACACCATCCTCAAGCGCACAAGCCTCTGAGAGAATACTCCCCACGAGAACCCGTAAAAGACGATCTGATAAAAATTGCTTGATAAAAATAGGGAGGCGACCGCGAAGACCAAACTCAAAGAGACTGTAAAATACCATGGCACCAAGCCGTGTCATACGCCTTTTCCAAATGAAAGAACACTGTTACGGGGTGGTGATTATTTGCAAGTGCCGCGCAAATAGACGAGTCCAAAGATAAAAGAGCATCAGTGGTTGATTGCACCTTTCGAAAACCGTACTGCACCGGGGTCAAGAAATTCCCGCTCTCCAGGTACCACATCAGCCGCAAGTTTACCATCTTCACCAGCACCTTGCAGATGCATGAAGTCAAAAAGAAATAGAACGGTAGTTACTGGCTTGTAAATGATCCTTTCCAGGCTTCGGGATGGGAGGGACTACGGCCACACTCTAAGCAGAAGGAAACTCACCGGTACGACAAATAAAATTGTAAAGACCCAATAAAAAATTATAAGCAATATCAGACATGTGTCGCAAGAAAGCATAAGGGATGTCATCAGAACCCGGAGACGAATCACAGCACTGGGATAAAGCCTTCATTAGTTTGCCGAGAGAGAACGGGACATTATAGGACTCCCCGCCAGGGGAGGGAAAGTCCACGTCCACAGCCTCTAAACCCTGGCGATGCCGAGCCCCTGGTGCAGTAGGATCCTTCCGAGAGACATTACAGAAGTGGCCGGGAAACAGGTCAGCAATAGTTTTAGGATCTGCCATCTTCTCCACAACATGGGACAGGACCGGAGGAGGAGGGGGAGAAAACTTTTCAGAGATCTTACGGACTTTATTATTAAAGACTGCCGTGAGAGGAGTTCGAAAGGTGATGGAAGATAGATACATCTTCGAAGAACGTGGCTGAGCCCCTTTTAAAATACGTCGCGATCGAGCACGGGCTCGCCGAAAAGCCTTCAAGCACAGAGGGTCTCCACGGTGGCGGCAAAGTCTCGAAAAAGCAGACCGTTTTTCTCTCAGCAGCAGTGCAATCTGCGTTCCTCCAGGGAACGGGAAGCTTGGGAAACCGGCCAGTTGTCTTGGGGAAGGACTGAAGGGCCGCAGAGTGCAAAACATCTGTGAAATAGGCAGCGGCATCGTTACAAGTACCAAAATCAGCCAACGGACGAACAGAGGAGGTAAGATCCGTAAAACGCTGCCAGTCCGACCGATCTAAGCGCCAGTGACGAGGGCGCGACCGCGGTTCAGAATCCACAGATTCTAATAATATCGGAAAGTGGTCACTACCGTACAAATCTGGTAAGACCAGCCAGGTAAAATCAAGAAGAGAATTAGAAGTACAAATGGAAAGATCAATAAAAATAAAAGTCCCCGTCTGACTATGAAAGTGTGTTGCATCCCCAGTGTTTAAAAGTTCCAAACCCTCATCTTCAATAAAAAAAAGCAATTAAAATCCCGCAAGGGTTGGAAGCACCACCATCCCACAAAGGGTGGCGACCGTTATAATCCCTCAACAAGAGGAAAGGAGAGAGAAGAACACGCGCTAGGCCGTCAAGATCTGGTCTTACGACAGGAACACCGGGGGGGAGATAAAGGCTACATAATGTATAAAATCTGCCAAGGAAAACCTTGCCAGCAACAGCCTGCAGCGGGGTGTGAAGCTGCTGGAGAACAAAAGGGACATCAGAGCGAACGAAGATAGCGGTGCCACCGTGGTGGGCCTGACCAGAAATAGGGGTACTGAAGAAGGCACAATACCCGGGAGGACTTGAGTGAGTGAAGTCCCCGAGCATCGTCTCCTGTAAACAAAGACAGGCAGGAGAAAACCTGGAAACAAAAACTCGGGAGTTCTTCCCAAGAGACTCGGAGACCTCTACATGTCCATTGGAGGATCCGGAAAACTATTATTTAGAATTTCGTGGCGGGCAAATCCTGTGAGGGACTCCCCTTTACCCTTTACTTTACTGACCTGACTGGGAACGGTAAAACGGCGATTACTGGAAAGGCCAGAAGCCCCTGCAAGAGGGATAATCGGGATACGATGAGAAGAGTCGGACTGAAGGGTTAGGGCTTTTGAACGGGAATCCACCTTGGCAGGGTTACCCGTGCTACCCACACACTCCGCACCACCAGAGCCAGAATGCCCCGGTGAGATGAAAGTAACAGGAGGACGGTCACGGCTCACAGAAGTCACGGAATCTTGGGACGCAGAACGATCCAATTGATGAGACAATGCGCCTTCGACCAACGGCGTATCTTGGAAAACATCCATACCAGCCGCTGCATGAACATCAGCAATAACACGACTAAGGGAATAAAACCGCTCCAAAGAACGGACATAATCGACCGCAGAAGTTGACGAGGCTCCGTCAGCAGTCCTCACAGGACTGGAAGGACCGATAGAAACTTTAGACGGGGGCACATTCAACAGGTCAAAAGAATCCGTGGAGCTATGGCGGCGTTTACTAGCAGCCCTTTTGGATCCCCCACGGCCCGGAGTCCGAGGCGCTTGAACAGGTGGAATAGGGTGCGATCCTGCCCTAGCGGAAGAAGACTTATCACAAACCACAGGGACAAAGTCACCAGTCTTGTTGAGGACAGTAAACTGGTTACGAACAGGAACCAAAGAGGAGACAGGAGAAGAGGGACTCTTTGGTAGAGAAATTTTAGAATTAGAATCACGAACAGCGGACTGGGACGATAAGCGAGAGCCCAAAGAAGAGGCGTAAGATATAGCCTCACCGCTCTTCCCTTGCCAATCAGCAAGCTCCCTGCGTGCACTGCCAAGACTGATAAAGTTGGCGTTAGCCAGGCTAAGGACGTCTTCCTCAAGGCGATATCGTGGACAATCCCAAGACCGCAGCTGGTGAGCAAGCAGCACGGCATAGGAAACAGTAAGGACTGGCGTCACATTCATGCGTGGCGTGGGCGCCAAGAGCAGACCAACAGCGACAACGAGAAGCCTCAGTGCAGTGTTTCCGACTGTGACCAAACGCATAACACCCGTAACACTGAAATGGCCTATCCACAAAAGACTTCACACGGAGACGAAGAGGACCAACGTGAACATAGTCAGGGTGAGAAGAACCGAAGAAGGTAAGGACGATCATGTTGCCCTTCACCTTTATCTTCCATACTTTCTGCACCGTAGAAGGGCACATGGCATAGATTTCTTCCTCACTGAACTCTTCCAAGTCACATTTGAATATGATACCCCTACTGTACTTGAACGTCCGGTGGGATCGCACGGAATCGAACATGCAGTCGGGGCCGCATCGGAAATGCAGCAACATTTTGGCCTGCGTAAGGTCCTTCGCTCTTATTAAGAGCCCCTTCCCGTAATGGCGGATGTTCTCCCGGGGCATGGTGCCGAACTCCTGCTGGAGAAACCGGGAAGCGCGGATATAATTTCCCCGGCCGTTGCGATAGTAGGCAACGAACCACCGGCGGGTAGGGGCCTGGCGAATCTCGGGAGAGATTCGCCAGCAGCACGTTCGAAGATGTTCGGAACGTAGTCTGACTCCGATTCAGCCACATTGTCGGAGAACAGAACCTCAGCACGAAGACCAGCAATATCGAACATGTCCATGGCGTCAATAGCAGCCCTCGCCTCTGCAGCAGTGGCAAAGGTCACATAACACCTGTTCGCAGGGCAGTCGTCGTCGTATATTTGCCGAATCCTAACGACATCTCCGTAGGGCTTCACGACATCGTGAATGGCCCTGTAGGAAAACTGGCCTAGGAGATCGTGGAGAAGGAGGACGTCAAGCCTCCCGGAAACCGGCGTAGCAGAGACACATCGAGAACCAGATTGAGGGCCTGGTTGCCCACCACTCGAGTGGTTGAAGATGAATGCTTATCCATATGGCAGTATTAAGTAGTAGTTAGCCCTAGGGGTCAAGAGCTACCGCCTACCGGACAGACGAGGGGACCCGGCGCTGGCCGCTGTGAGCGGTGTACCTCGTTTCTCACGGGATTGCTCTGTTGAAAAAGCAGCCCCCATGGATCCGAATGTTTGTACACGATGGTGCTGACATCCCCTTCCCAACGCCCTCCGGCCTAGACACCCAACCATCGAACACGGGGCGTCCCATGGAGGACGGCCCTTCTGGCGGGCGGCACTGTTGACCCGTACTGGCAGTCTCTCATGGGAACCATTTAGTATGGGCCTTCCCTGTCAATCCCCCTCTAGCATAGCTCTTCAGGTACTTCGGGCACACAAGCCCCCCCACCACAACAAGGCGGCTCCAGCTAGGGAGGGTTTACAGCAGGATGATCATGTGAATGATATAAATAACTCTTTTCGAATTTACTCTCAATTTAAGAAATATAATGTCTGGGATCACACGTTTATAAACAAAAGAAGCTTTTCTGGGATAAACATTAACTTATTCAAAAGGGAAATAGCAGATACGAATTGGATGCAGAAATTAGATATAATTGATACAGCTGAAGCTTTTAGAACATTTTACAGCTCATACCTTGAAATTTTTCAAAATTGTTTTCCACCAAGAAAGATTAGAATTACTAATCAGTGTGATAAAAGTCCTCATATCACTATTGGCTAACGGAATAGTATAAAAGAAATGGTAGACTGGAAAGGTTAGCGTCTAAATAGCCCTAAACTTATGGACCAAGATTTAGGAAATATAGAAACAAATTAGTATTACTTTCGCGTGAGGCAAAACATAAATGTTATCAAAATCAACTGAACCATTCTCAAGGAAATGTCAAGCCTACTTGGAACATAATAAATAACTAAGTTAACAGGAGAAATTGCAATAGCAACACTATGGATATAAAGCTAAGAAAACAACAGTGAAAATGCAGCAACAGTTTCCAATATCAATTTCTCAAAAAAAAAAAAAAAATCTGACATGAATATGAACAAAGAAACTCATCTAAACAATTCTTTCATAATTCAACAGCATTTTCTCTATATCTGTATCCCACCACTACTGCTGCAAGTTCAACATTACCTAAAAACCTTAAAAGTAACAGCTGCAGGGTATGATGATATTCCACCACATCTACAAAATACAACACTACGTGAATGATGCACCCAACTAAATTAAAAGTAGCAAAAGCCATACCTATACATAAATCCGGTGCAAAGGAAAATGTAAATAACTACAGACCAATATCTATTCTGCCTTCAATCAGTACAAGACTTACTTTTTTTTTTTTTAGAAGATTATAATTTGTTATCTGAGAGCCAATTTGGTTTCCATAAAAATATGACAACGCAAAAAGCAATATCAAATTTCACGTCTGAAGTGCATAAGAGTATGGAAAATAAGTTCCATGTTGTTGGATATTTCTTGATTTGAGCAGAGCTTTTGACTTTCTTAATCATGTAATATTATTAGATAAACTTGATAATATTGGTGTCAGAGGAATAACACTAACATTGTTTACTAGTCATTTGTCAGACAGAAAACAGGATGTCCACTAAAATAATTAGCAATCTTCACTGAAAAACATTGACAGAGGAGTGCCACAAGGATCAATTTTGGTACTTTTATTATTTTGGGTTTACATTAATGATATTGTTAACGTTAGTGATAAATTCAATTATATTTTATTTGCAGACGACACCAATCTCCTCATAACAGATCAAATATTAAACCAATTGCATGTGAAAGTGAATACCGAACTGGAGAAAATAGCATGATGGGTTTTGGCAAACAAATTGGCTGTTAATGTAAAAAAAAGACTAAATATATATTATTCCAAAGTCGTTCTATTACTAATAACTTAGAACCAATAATCTTGTGAGGGTGTAAAATGCAAGGAATTGCTAATACAAAACTCTTGGGTGTTATAATTTACGAAAAAATTGAATTGGAAAATTTTTATTTAGTCTGTGTGCTTAGATTTATCAAAAATCATATACAATTTCGACAAAACTAACGATTGAGGCATTACGGAATATCCATTATTCTCCATGCTATCCCTACACTATATATTGTGTATCTATCTGGGAATGTACTTGGCCTACAATCATTAAAAAAAAATTGTCTAAGAAATTCATGAGAACAATTAGTTTTAAATGTAAATATATGACTACTAAAATTTTATTTAATGATTTAGGACTGCTAAAATTTGATCTTATTAGGAAATACTTTCTGTAACTTACTATTCTTAAATTATATAAACAACAGTAATCAAAATATAATATTAATAGTTTTCCACCACAGTCAAGTTACAAAGGGAAATAATATTGCTCTGATTTTTCCACAAGCACGTACAACTTTATATAAATCTTCTTTACATTGTGTTGGGTGACAATTAAGGAATGATTTGAAGGCAATTACTAATGCCAATATATTCAAGTCAAAATAACAAGGAATAATATATGTAAATATATTTTCTAAGTACCAATATTTTCTATTCTGTGATTTTTTTATGGCTAGCGTATAGGGAAAATTTATTGCTTAGGTATATATCATATTAAGGAACATTTAAGATTTTTTTTTTTGGTGTGTGTGTGTGTGTGTGTGTGTGTGTGTGTGTGTGTGTGTGTGTGTGTGTGTGTGTGTATGTGTGTGTGTGTGTGTGTGTGTAATAATAAAATAATAATTAACGGTTTATTGAACAAGGTAGTTAGTACAGGCAGCCAAAGGCTGAAAATATATATTAAAATTTAATTACACAAAAGTGAGGAGTGGAAGACACTTCATTTTTAACATGAAAGAAATTAAGCAATCAGAGTTAGTTTTGTGATAGATTGTGTGTGGTGGGTCCAGTACAGTCCTGCAGGTCCTCTTCACGACCTTGTCCAGCCGCTGGTGGCGTGTGGTGACGGTGGAGCAGCATCTTGGGGTCGGGGATGTACTTAAGCCTGGATAGAAGGCACACCTGGGAGCAGCTTGTGTGCGAGAGCCCCATCGGCTTTAGAGCCTGTAGCAGGCAGACGCGACGAGGTGGTTGACATGTCGGTAGTTGGATTTTTATTTAGGGTGATAGGCAAAAAACACAGGGTGATGGGTGAAGGTGCAGCTGTATGGGTGGTGAGTGGAGATGCAGCTGTGTTGGTGGAATGGTGGTGGTCGGATAAGGTTCAACAAATATGGAATTAGCACCGATAGGCCTCACGCAAAGTCACAGCCAGTCAGGTAAAGCCTCGTTCTCCCACTCCAATTCACGGCTGTTCACTGTTTATAGTATTTAAATCTGTTTTGTGCTTATTCCAATTAAACTGTAAAACTTCCACTTCTCACTGTAGGACCAGGTAGGGTAAGGTGAGGGTGGGGGAAATTGGTCAACGGTGGCATATTTCCGAAATCTTCATCACATTTCCAGGCACCCCGCCCTCGTCAGTCTCGTGATTTGCTGGCTTACTTTTGATTCTCCACACCATCCCCATCCTCTCCGCCTTTCTCTCCTGCTCCTTTCTCTTCTCTCCCGCACGCCGCCCGCCCATTAATTTTTTTTTCTCTCTCTCTCCCTAACTATTTTGTTATAATTTGTTTTATATCTCACACGAAAGGGGTGTAGAAGGGAGTAAAGAGGGAGTGGGAGGGAGTGGGAAGACAGCGAGGGAGAGAAGAAAAGGGGGAATGGCGTGGGAATAAAGAGGGAAATGGGAGAGATGGGGAAGACAGAGAGGGAGAGAAAAAAGGGGAGGTGGGCGGGAAGGAGGGGAAGGGAGGCAGTGTGAGCACGGGAGAGAAAAAGGGGGGCGGGAGGGGACGGGCGGCGAGCGGGAGAGAAGGGAGCAGGACAGAAAAACTGGAGTGGGGATGGTATGGAGAGCTAAGAGTAAGCCAGCCAATCACGAGGCAGAGTCTGTCTACGTCACTGGCGAGGGCGGGGCGTCTGGGAATATAATGAAGATTTCGGAAATATGCAGCAGGGTGGCCATGGCGGCCGCGAGGAGCGTCGAGAAACACGTCTTCACCCCAACAGGCCAAGTGTATGTGTGTGTG
>JAXIVD010004821.1:30000-32967 GCA_036785275.1 Cancer borealis | reverse complement strand
CTTCCTCTTCTTCCTTCTTACTCTCATAATTTCCTTTGCTTATTTTCCTCTTATTAACAGTTTACCTACGCCTCTTAGTCCTCTTACTTCCCCTTGCAGAGTTAGAATGCTTATCTACCTCTTACCTACCTCTTACCTTCCTCTTACCTTCCTCCACTCTTACCTTCCTTCCTCTTAACTTCCTCTTACGTAAATCTGCTTACCTTCCTGCTCCCTCCCGCCTTCTGCGCACTCTGGAAACACATGACGATCGATCTCCGGGGCTGGCATTCAGTACGTCGCATGAGGGAACCAATAAGAATCGTCCTTCATGCACCTCTCCAGTCAAGGTCATGTTCTGATTGGCTTAAAACATTCTTTTATCTCCTTGGCGCCAACGTTTCTAATTGGTAAAAAAAATATAATGATAGTAAAATGCAACTGATTATTTATAGTTTTTTGTTCATATACTTTCGTGAATTTATTTATTTATTTATTTATTTATTTATTTATGTATTCTATTTTTTTTTTATCTTACTGTTTAGATTTTCGTGAGAGAGGAGTAGGTCTTTCATATTTGACACACACACACACACACACACACACACACACACACACACACACACACACACACACACACACACACACACATAAGAAAGTGTAATGTACTGACATGTGAAGGTAACTGTATCGGGCGTACTGGTGTGTGAAGAAAAGTGTTTGTGTGTTTGTCTGTCTGTCTGTCTGTTTGTCTCTGTCTGTTTGGCTGGTGGTCTTACTCTGTTTGTACACCTGTCTGTCAGTCTGTTTGTATGTACCAAGTCTGTCTATGTGTATATTTTTCCACCTCCCTGTCTGTTTATCTATGCAACAACGTGTCTATCAATTTCTCGCTCTGTCTATCTGTCTGTCAATCTACCTGTCTGTTTCTCTCTACGTAAGTCTGTCAATATACTCAGCTGAATGTCTGTCTATATGTTTCTTCTCCTCTCTGTCTGTTTATCTATCCAACTACGTGTCTATTCACCTCTTTGTCTTTCTCTCTGTCTATCTGTCTCTTTTGTGTCGTCCATTTTCTTATATAAAAAAAAAGACAAGTTGGTGAAGTCTCCATTTTTTCCTCAAAGTTGTGGTCACGGGTTGATTTTGTTTTTTTACTTGTGCTGGAGCTGGAGGAATAGAGAGAGAGAGAGGAAGAGGAGGGAGGAGAGAGAGAGAGGAGGAGGCAGAGAGAGAGAGAGAGAGAGAGAGAGAGAGAGAGAGAGAGAGAGAGAGAGAGAGAGAGAGCACAACAATATATACAATTACTATACCTATATGCATTTCAATAAGCTCCTAACACACACACACACACACACACACACACACACACACACACACACACACACACACACACACACACCACACACACACACACATCATTCACTTAATCTCCTTATATGCAGATGACCATTAAATTAATTCCCATAACAGTTGAATCCCTCAATAATTATCCTAATGTAAGTGTTATTATGTCTTATGGGACTCTTCGACTCTATGTGTTATTGTTAATTGGTGTCATTAGCTCGTGGTGCCATTAGAATTGTTAAGGTGAGTGTATTACTGTCTGTGTTGTTAACTTTTGAATATTTGGTAATATTAGTGTTTTTTTTATTTTGTTCATAATCACCTAAGTATTTTTTTATTTTATTTTTTATTGTTGTGATATTAGCGTTTCTATTTTATCCATTTTTTTGAAGTTTTTTCTGTATTCTAATTTCTTTTATAGTTGTTTTTTTTTCTTATTTTATTTATGTTTATTTGTTGTTTTTTTTTAACGTATTTTTATTATTATTTAAGTACACGGTATTATTATATTATCACTATTTTTATAAAGTATAAACACAAAATGAAGAGCCAGTCATTCCCTTTAAACACTGGATGACATAAAGTGCGTCCAACATTTACCTTTCACCTGAGTTATATTATGTCCAGCAGTAAAATCATAGAGTTTTTAGCTTTAATTTTCATATATATAACACAGCCTCACAGTTATGATTCGGTAATATATATAAATCATCCTCATACACTTGAAAGTCCATATACTTTTATTATTTCATCTATTAATTTTTATCGTTATTTATTTTTTCCTCCTGCCTTATCAAAATTTACTATCTCAATGCTGTATATTATTTTTTTTTTACATTTGCCTTATTAAAATTTATTATCTCAACGTTTTTTTTATATATATGTAATGAGAAGGTTAGGTAAGAGGTGGAAAAAAAAATATAAGGGAAAGAATGTAGAGAGAGAACAGGACCAGTTTAATCACTGCTCCGTTGAGATTGTAGAGTAAAGGGGAAAAAAAAGAAACTGAAGCATGACGTAATTTCCTGTTCTTCTTCTTCTTCTTCTTTTTCTTCTTCTTTTCTTCTTCTTCTTCTTCTTCTTCTTCTTCTTCTTCTTCTTCTTCTTCTTCTTCTTCTTCTTCTTCTTCTTGTCATTCTTGTCGTGTTCTTGTCTTGTTGTTTGGGTTGTTCTTGTTCTTCTTTTACTGCAACGTCTTTTTCTGAGATTATTTTTTAGTTGAATCAATATTTCTGTCGCATTTTCTCTCTTTCCTTATCATCATCATCTTCTTCTTCTTCTTCTTCTTCTTCTTCTTCTTCTTCTTCTTCTTCTTCTTCTTCTTCTTCTTCCTCCGTCCACTTGGCTACAAACACACATATAAATCCTCCATGTTTTCCTTTGATATAAATGACGATGTAAACGTTATATGTGTGTTAAGAAAAAAGTTTTATTATGTTTTTATTACCGTAAATATATATCTTACATAAGTCATCCATTTTTTATAGTTTTCCTTACGTATAGCATAAGGAGATAATTATACATGAATTCTCAGTAAATTTAAAGTAATATGTTTGTAAAATGTGAGTAAAAGGTGTATTTTCTCCCATACTAATTATAATTTTGTGTTGCCATCAAGAAAAATCACTACAACGTAACTAA
>JAXIVD010004821.1:5000-27500 GCA_036785275.1 Cancer borealis | reverse complement strand
ATAAAACTGTTACCTCAGGTCATGTAGCCACGCAAGATTTCTCTCCCTCCTTTCCCTCCTTCCCTCCCTCCCTCCTTCCCTCCATTCCTTCATTCCTTCATTTTTCCTCCTCTTTCCCTCCTTACACGCCTTGCCTCTTCCTCCACTCCTTCTCTCCATCATTCTTATCCTCCATCTCTCTTCCTCTCTCATTTTTCCCTCCTTCCTCCCTTTTCCCCTCCTTCTCTCTCTTCATCATTTTTCTTCCTCACTCCCTCCTTCTCGTTACTCATGTGTATTAATCTCTCTCTCTCTCTCTCTCTCTCTCTCTCTCTCTCTCTCTCTCTCTCTCTCTCTCTCTCTCTCTCTCTCTCTCTCTCTCTCTCTCTCTGTGCTATTGTTTATATGTGTGTATTTTCTCCTCTCATTCAATATTGCCTCATATTTCTCATATTGTCTCATTCCTTTCTTCTTATTCTTCCCTCCTGCCTCCTATATCCTTCACTGATTGCCTCATTTCTTCTCTCCTCCTCCTCCTCTTCCTCCTCCTCCTCCTCCTCCTCTTCCTCTTCCTCCTCCTCCATGAAAGGTATAAGGAGTGGACGTAGCTGAACAACCTTATTTTTTATTCAGTAAATTTTAATCTATTCTGAGTATATTTCGTTTTAAAGGTAACACCATTTTATTTATTTAACTCTCCTCCTGGTGATGGCAGTGAAGGTATTTCAGAAACACCTGTGCCCAGGTGTTAATTAAGCAAGTGTTTTGGTAAAGTGGGCCACTGGTGGTAGTAGTAGTAGTAGTAGTAGTAGTAGTAGTAAAATCAATTGAATCGTGTAGAAACTCGGTCAAACAGTAAATTATTAGAAAATCTATAACTTACTACGTATACTACCTTCTAGGACACCACTACCACCACCACACCCCACTACGTACCATAACAACAACATGTAATAGTATTGGTGTTGCTCATGTTTGGTATTATTATTGTTAGTAATAATAATAATAATAATAATAATAATAATAATAATGATAATTGCGATGCCCCTTTAAATCATGAAAACAAAAACTTAATCCTCCCTAATACACTTGAATAGTTTGCAATGATGTTGATAATTACTGAATATTGCAAGACTATCGCTTCAATATACGTAGCGAGAACGGTTATGTATACACTACCTCTCTCTAATTGTGTGTGTGTGTGTGTGTGTGTGTGTGTGTGTGTGTGTGTGTGTGTGTGTGTCCAGGTGAGGAGAGAGCAACGAAAATTGTGAGTGAAAATTACTTGTTTCCAGGTGAAAGGTGTGAGATCATGAGGTGGTGGTGGTGGTGGTGGTGGTGATGATAGTGGTGGTGATAGTGTGGTGATGACATGTCTCTATCTCTCTTTCTCTCTCTTTCTCTCTCTCTCTTTCTCTCTCATTTTTGCTGCTTTCCTTACTTTCTCCATTTGCTGTTATGTCTCTCCTCTCCTCCTTCCTCCTTCCTTCTTCATCTCCATTATCACCTACTTCATTTTCTCTCCAAATTTAAACTTATTTTCATCCTTCCTTCTACTCCTCCTCTTCTTCCTTCCTTCCTTCCTTCTTCCTTCCTTCCTTACTTCCTTCCTTCTTTCCTCTTCCTGTTCATCTTTTTTTCTCTTCCTTCCGCCCTTACTTTTTTTTTTAATATTCTCCTTTCTCTTCCTCTACCTCTTCCTCCTCCTCCTCCTCCTCCTCCTCCTTCTCCTCCTCAGTATTCTTCTTTCTTCCTCTTCGTTTTTCTCTTAAAATTCATCTTCAGGAGTTTTTTTTTTTTTTTTTTTTTTTTTTCTTTGTTTTTTCCTGCTGTTTATAACCTCATCCTTTATTCCTTGTTCGTAAAAGGTGATGATGAGTGTGATTAGTGTTGTTGTTTTTTTTTTTATTATTATTCTTTCTTATTCTTTTTCGTCGTATTTTTTTTTTTTCTCTCTAGTTTCCTTTTTATTCCTTTTTTTTTTTTTATTCCTGTTTTCGTCTTTTTTTTTTTTTTTTTTTCTCTCTCCAGGTAATAAATCTTGTTTCCGGTAATTATTTCCACCTGGTTTTTTTTCTTCTCTTTAATCTCTTTTTTTTTCTCTCTCTCTCTCTCTATGTCTTTTTTTTATTCATTATGTCTCATTTTTAATTCGTGTTATTATTATTATTTTATTTTCTTTTATACAATTTTATTAGTATTTCTTATATATATACTCTCTCTCTCTCTCTCTCTCTCTCTCTCTCTCTCTCTCTCTCTCTCTCTCTCTCTCTCTCTCTCTCTCTCTCTCTCTCTCTCTCTCTCTCTCTCTCTCTCTCTCTCTTGGGGTTAGTCAACTTGCCAATCAACTCTGTGCATTTATTTTTCTTATCATTTGCTTTATTTTTCTGTTTGTTATCATGATTTTTCTCTTTCTTCTGTGTTCGTATTATTGTTGTTGTTGTTGTTGTTGTTGTTGTTGTTGTTGTTGTTGTTGTTGTTGTTGTGTCATTCTACTACTACGTATCTTCTTTAATCCTCTCTTTCCTCTATTCCCTTTTATTTATCACTTGTTTTCTCTTCTTCCCGTGTTCGTGTAATGGCGGAGGTGAGGTGAGAGTAATCTGCTGTTACAGGTGACCTCCTTAAGACCAGGTAGGAAGGTAAGGTAGGTGGGTAAGGTGGGTGGGTAAGGTAGGTGGGTAAGGTAGGTGGGTGCTGTTAGGTAGGCTTTCTAGTAATCTTTTTGCTGTCCCTCCTCCTCCTCCTCTCCTCCTCATCCTCTTATCATCATCATCATCATCATTATCATTGTCGTGTTCCTGTTCTTCCTCCTTTCGTTCATATTGTTGTTTCTGTCATCATCTTTTTATCTTGTCTGTTCATTCTTTCTCCTCCTCCTCCTCCTCCTCCTCCGCCTTCTCCTCTTTCTCCTCCTCCTCCTCCTTCTCCTCCTCCTACATCTCATCCTCCTCCTCGTTCTTGCCGTCGCTTCCTTACTTGTTCTCCTTCTCATCTTCGGCCTCCTCCTCCTCCTCCTCCTCCTCCTCCTCCTCCTCCTCCTCCTCCGCCTCCGCCTCCAGGTGTCACCCCGCCTACCTGTGTCTGTTTAGGGCGTCAGCAGCTGTGTGTCAGCCCTGATTTACAAGGCTTACCTGTTGACCTTGAGAGAGAGAGAGAGAGAGAGAGAGAGAGAGAGAGAGAGAGAGAGAGAGAGAGAGAGAGAGAGAGGTGCTTCATATCTCTACCTCTACATCATCACCCATTCACCTTTCTCTCCTTTTCTCTCTTCCTTATACCCTCCACCCATACCTTCCTTCCTCTCCTCCCCCCTCCCGCTTCCCCCCTTGTCTCCTCCCTCCATTCCTTATATTGTCTGCCTGCCTTCCTTCTACCATCTCCTACCTTTCTCTCCCTCCCTTCCCTCCCTCTTCTCTCCCCCCCCTCACCTCCCCCTCATTCCAGGTAAACGATGTAAGAATATTAATTGAAGACGAACTGACGTGGAAGGCTGTGGTTATTCTGTGTGTGTGTGTGTGTGTGTGTGTGTGTGTGTGTGTGTGTGTGTGTGTGTGTGTGTGTATGTGTGTCTGTGTGTCTGTGTGTTCCCAAGTGATCACATTTTCAGAACACGCATCATGAGAGAGAGACACACACACACACACACACACACACACACACACACACACACACACACACACACACACACACACACAATATCACCTGCATATCAAACAGTCACACTCTATCTCCTTTATATCGCACCTGTGTACCAGTGCCGCGCCTTTGCTATCACCTGTACACTAATCACCTCTTCATTACCTGTGCCAAACACCTGTCTCCACATACCTTTGCTCTACTAGGAGTATTACAAACATTACAAAGGTACACTATAGCAAAAACAAAAAGAATGAAATGAAAAGAAAGAAAAAAACACATTTGAATTACCTGTTGAACTTATAATATTACATACCTGTGTTTGTATTTATATAGTTAACTTATACCTGTTTAAATCTACCTGTATGAGAGGTAAATATAAACAATATAGAGGTAGAATAGCATACCTGTGATTGTATTTATATAGTTAACTTTGGCATTAGTTACTGTACCTGTTTAAATTTACCCGTATTAGGGATAAACAAAAAAACAAAACATTATAGAGGTAGACTAGACACACCTTTCCTCTATTCACTATCCTTCTGTTGAGGAAATAAAGGTCATTGTTCCCTTTCCTCCCTCCACGCAAAGGTACACACAGTTATGCCACTAGTGATGAAGAGAACAAAGGTGTGGCTATTGTACCTGTATAATGGTTTTGTTTACACAGGTACAATGGGCACCTTTGTTCCACCTGTGTTTACCTGTGTGAGGAGAAGCACGTGGGTTATAGAGGTGATGTGGATGCCCTTGTTAGGTGTGAGTTACGACCTTGTTTGAGAGAGAGAGAGAGAGAGAGAGAGAGAGAGAGAGAGAGAAGAGAGAGAGAGAGAGAGAGAGAGAGAGAGAGAGAGAGAGAGAGAAAAAAAAAAGAGAGATAGAGATACCAAACAATAAATATATGACACAAGGAACCAATAGAATAAAAAAAAAAGAGTAAGATATTATTCACTTTTATTATTATTATCATTATCATTATTATCATTGTTATTCATTGTATTATTATTTACTTATATTCTCTTTACTAATCTAATAAGTTAATAATAATATCTCCTCTCTCCCTCTCTCTCCATCGGAATGAAAGAACGGAGGCTGAACAGAACTGCCAGATGTATGATTCAGAGAGAGAGAGAGAGAGAGAGAGAGAGAGAGAGAGAGACTGTCATCTAGGAATAGGCTTAGAACAACTATAATTAGATTGAGCCACTTTCTCTATTTCATTTCTATAATCTTAACAAACAAGGTATTCGTTGATAGGCTGCCTTGTGTTACCTGGTGGCAAGGTGTTCTCATTATACCTTACCTGAGATTCCTTTACCCTTGTGTGTTGGATTCCTTTAGTTGTATGCTCATCTATAAGAAAAATAGAAGCAAGTCATGCCATTTCATTTTTCTTCAGTAGTATGGTTTGTGTCACTAGTTTTCTTTACCTACTCTCTCTTTTTTTCTCTCTCTTTCTCTCTTTCTTTCTTTCTTTCTTTCTTGCCATCAAACCGTGACGATGCTTACTCGCAATATTAATGATCCGAAGATGACATATATGTTTTAGAGAGAGAGAGAGAGAGAGAGAGAGAGAGAGAGAGAGAGAGAGAGAGAGAGAGAGAGAGAGAGAGAGAGAGAGAGAGAGAGAGAGAGAGAGAGAGAGAGTCAGGGTTGGAGAGTCGTGAGAAAGTATCGAAGAAAGATGGAAACAATTATTCAGACCGCATTTCTCTGACCACGAGAGAGAGAGAGAGAGAGAGAGAGAGAGAGAGAGAGAGAGAGAGAGAGAGAGAGAGAGAGAGAGAGAGAGAGAGAGAGAGAGAGAGAGAGAGAGAAAGACATTTAGCAAGGCTATATATATATATATATATATATATATATATATATATATATATATATATATATATATATATATATATATATATATATATATAAATAAAATACTGAATCAAATAAAATGTGCAAATAGAATAGTTTACTTTCGTTCTAGAATTTTTTAGATGAAAAGAAATACTTTTTGCTATCAATGCATATATGATGTATGCAATGTTAAGGCCATGCTGCTGTCAAATGTGCGGACGAAATGACTCGATACCTCATTAACCTCAGTTAGGAGGAGGAGGAGGAGGAAGAAGTAGAGGAGGAAGAAGTAGAGGAGAATAAAGAAGGATGAGTAGGAGGAGGAGGAGGAAGGAGAGGGCGGACGAGGAAAGATGAGGAGGAAGAGGAGAGAAGGAGGCTGCTACACACACACACACACACACACACACACACACACACACACACACACACACACACACTCAACACCACTCAGTCTGCTCTTCACCCTTGCCTCAGTAAGCCCTACGCCCCACTGTCACCACCACCACCACCACCATCACCACCACCACCACCACCACCACCAAGGTTAGCTAGTGACCTCGCTCCATTCTTCATCACACATTTTAATTCATTGCCAAACCCCATATAAGAGAGAGAGAGAGAGAGAGAGAGAGAGAGAGAGAGAGAGAGAGAGAGAGAGAGAGAGAGAGAGAGAGAGAGAGAGAGAGAGAGAGAGAGAGAGAGAGAGAGAGAGAGAGAGAGTAGTAGTAATAATGTTAATAATGATATACAAATAAATTAATGCGTAGTTACAATGCAATTTTCTTTTTATATATACATGATTGAAATGTTATGACACCATTATCTATTTTATTTACGTATGTATGTGGGTGTGTGTATGTAAGTATGTGTGTATGTACGTATGTGTGTATGTACGTATGTGTATGGTACGTGAATCTCTGTATGTATGTATGTGTGTACGTATGTATGTATGTATGTATGCGTTGCCTCTCACTTAAGATCAGATTGTGTATTTTATGTCAGTCTCGTAAGGATCAACAGGTTTGCTGATGTTTATCCTTCCTGTGTGTGTGTGTGTGTGTGTGTGTGTGTGTGTGTGTGTGTGTGTGTGTGTGTGTGTGTGTGTGTGTGTGCGTGTGTGTGTGAGTGTGTGTGTGGTCATCCAGCTTTTGTTGCGTGCAATGTGCGTGCCTTGAGTCGTTTGTGAAGCGACCAAGCGAGGACTAACACCCCCCCTTCTCTCTCTCTCTCTCTCTCTCTCTCTCTCTCTCTCTCTCTCTCTCTCTCTCTCTCTCTCTCTCTCTCTCTCTCTCTCTCTCTCTCTCCCTTTCAGTTTGTTTTGATAAGTTAAGTCCATTGATGAACAACTGTGCTCGTGTTGTTCTTTACTCATGTGTACTAAGATGACTCATGTGTGTGTGTGTGTGTGTGTGTGTGTGTGTGTGTGTGTGTGTGTGTGTGTGTGTGTGTGTGTGTGTGTGTGTGTCACGGTGCAGCAGCCTCCTTCTCTCCTCTTCCTCCTCATCTTTCCTCGTCCACCCTCTCCTTCCTCCTCCTTCTCCTACTCATCCTTCTTTATTCTCCTCTACTTCTTCCTCCTCCTCCTCCTCCTCCTCCTCCTCCTCCTCCTCCTCCTAACTGAGGCTAATAAGGTATCGAGTCATTTCACCCGCACATTTGACAGCAACCTGCCTTAAAATTGCATACATCATATATGCATTGATAGCAAAAAGTATTTATTTTCATCTAAAAAATTCTAGAACGAAAGTAAACTATTCTATTTGCAAATTTTATTTGATTCATTATTTTTTTACTCAAGCAATCCTTTAAAATGGGTTTTCAGTTTTTTGGGTGCTACTTTGGCTTGTTATCTACAAAGAAAAAGTAACTACACCGTACAAGTTTTATTTTGGAATGATATCTACATAGTAAAACATATATCATATATATAACCTAACCTAACCTCACCTCTAGATCGCATACCAAAGTAGACGTTCGTTCTATTGAGTTATAATGAAATTGAATTGGAATGTAATAATAGATGTAGGAGTGTAAAGTATTATGTATTTTTTTCTAGGCAAGCAATGGTGAAATACAGTTTGATATTATAGTAATCAGGAAAATAAGGCCAGATTCGTATTCAGCATAATGTAAAACCTCATTGTAACAATTTTCATGAGATTCGGAGGTGTGGAAATTTTTACGAAATTTTGTAGGGTACACCCTTAGTTTTTTTTTGATAAATCACATATTTTGAAATAACTCAAAATGTATGGAGTTTACGTAAAAAACACATAAAATATAAAAGAAAGAGCATGAGACGTTCGTTCTATTGAGCTATACTAGAATTCAATTAGAATTTAATTATAGGTGTAGGAGTGTAAAGTATTATGTATTCATTTCTTTCATAAAATTTTAATTTTCTTCTTAGGTATTTGAATTATTGAAAAGACGATGACTATGATATATACATAACCAAACTCCATAACTTTACTTCTATACAATTTTCCTTTAAGACTAATATTTACGTAGTAAAATGGGAAAATCTTTTTCGACCTCAATTCTGGTGGAATTTTCGAGCCACAAAATGAAAATTCCAAATATTATAGTAAGGACAAAACTAATTCCAGATTCGTGATCAGCATGCCCGAGAACCTCTTGGTACCAATTTCCATGAGTTATCCTAACCTAACTAACGTTTCCCAGCCATTTGACTTTGGCTGAAACAATTTTTTTTAATGACTCGAAAAGTATGAAGTTTACGTGAAAAATGTATGGAATAGTGTCCTCCTTTCCTTCCACTCCTCGTAGGACCTTCAATTTCACTCACTCGCAATAAAGTGTAGATTGCATACCAAAGTAGATTTATGACACGTAGATAACAAGCCAAAGTAGCACCATTTTTTGTCTTAAAGAAAATTATAGAATTATAAAGAATTTATCGCTATAATTAAAAGATATTTTAGTTACTGCGATAAATTCTTCATATTTCTTTAATTTTCTTTGATAACAAAAAACTGATAAGGATAACCTAAGTAAAAAGATACTGAATCTTATAAAATTTGCAATACAATAGTTTTATATCATTCTAGAAGTTTTTTGATGAAAAGAAATACTTTTTGCCACTAATACAAATATGATGTATGCAATTTTAAGGCATGCTGTTGTCAAATGTGTAAAATTAGGTGATACCAATTAGTGCAGAAAACATGAAAACCTCTGTTATGGGTCTTTTCTTTGCACAAACGAATGAAAATAATTAATAAGAGCGATCAAAAAATCTATAAATTGGTAAGTAATCGTTTTATTGCACCGAGATATCACTCAGAGTGCGTTGATAGTGTAATTATAAGAAAATATCGGATATGATAATTGCCCTAAGACGAAACATCATGGCGGCCGGGGAGCGTCATGATTCCTGGAAGTTAACCTTTCCAGTTATATTGAGCCTACAGATTGATGTATTAGGGGCGATGCCAAATGTATCATTAAACCAGACCAAACACCATACACACTCACTAATACTATATACTATAGTACTATAATACTGTACTAATACTAAACATACTATAATACTATATAAAGTATATAGTATTAGCGAGTGTGTATGATATTTGGTCCGGTTTAGTAATAGATGTGGCATCCCAGCTAATATATCATCTTGTCCAGTCAGAAAATTACTCGTGTGAGCACCGCGGAAACTCAACACCTCCGAATCTCATGAAAAATTTTTCAATGATGCTTTAGGTCATGCTGAACACGAATCTGAACTTATTTTCAATATAACTATAATAGCAAATACTTAAAAAATATATATAGAAAAAAATAAGAGATACAGGAAATATTTTCATTATTCCCGTTACCATCACCTCATATTCATTATTATTATTATTGTTATAATATTTATTCATCATTATGGTGGTGGTGGTGGTGGTGGTGGTGGTGGTGGTGGTGGTGGTGGTGAGGGAACTTCTTACAACAATTTAATAGATAAAGATAATAATAATGGTTTATATTTTTTACTGTGACAAATGTGATTATTATTATTATTATTAATAATATTATTATTTCTATTACTCCTCCTCCTCCTCCTCCTCCTCCTCCTCCTCCTCCTCCTCCTCCTCCTCCTCCTCCTCCTCCTCCTCCTCCTCTTCACTGTCATCATCATCATCACCTTCATCATCCTCTTCCTCATTCTCTAACACCTCATCACACCAAACCAAAACAAACACCACCACCACCACCACACACCTGCATACCCACACAACCACGTGGAGAATACCTGCCTGATTCACCTCCTCCTTCCTCACCTGGTCTGGTAAATACACACTCGCTTTACCGCCTGTCTATTCTCAGCTTTAAATTGTTTACATCGCTGCTCGAGGCTCCGTGTTAATATTTACATTCCTTTTTCGCCTTAAAACTGAGAGATGAAAGTTTCGTTGAGGTTCCGGTAATGCTAATAAGGAGAGAGATTTGTTGTAGTAGCTGTTGTTGTAGTTGTTGTAGTAGTAGTAGTAGTAGTAGTAGTAGTAGTAGTAGTAGTAGTAGTAGTATAAGAACTAGTAACAGTAGTGGTAGTGATAATAATAATAAGTATAATGACGGTGATGATGACAGACACACACACACACACACACACACACACACACACACACACACACACACACACACACACACACACACACACACACACACACACACACACACACATACAGGGACAAGACAAGGAGCATATGTGGTGATGTTGTCATGAGCCACATACCCACATACCACATCTTGGGAAAGGGGGGTGAAGGGGGGGAAGGGGTGCTGGCACTGGTCTGGCACCCTGCACATTGCGATGGCAGAAGGAGGAGGAGGAGGAGGAGGAGGAAGAGGAGGAGGAGAGGAAGAGAGGTTTAATCAGTGCCAACCCAGAAGTGAACCGGTGTGGTGATCCTTCCTTACCCTCTGTCCTCTCCTTGCCCTGTCTGTTTTTTTCTGTCTGTCTGTGTGTCTGTGTCTATGTCTGTCTCTGATTCTATTTTTCTGTTTTATTTTATTTCTCTGTCTCTTTTTTGTGGTTCTGTCCTTTTTTATATTTGTCTTTCTATTTTGCTGTTTCATTGTGCGTCTTGCATTTATTCTCTCTCTCTCTCTCTCTCTCTCTCTCTCTCTCTCTCTCTCTCTCTCTCTCTCTCTCTCTCTCTCTCTCTCTCTCTCTCTCTCTCTCTCATTCTCAAAAATATCAAAAATAGAGAAGGAAAAAGAAAAACTCCAATCCAATTTTTACACTAAAGAAACCGAAAAAAAATATAAATACTAAAAGAATAAGTGACGATGAGAAAAAAAAATATATAGGTCGTTCTTTAAGTGTTTATAAGTGTAGAGGAAAAGTTTGTGGTCTGCTAAGTCAGAGGAGTTCAAGAGGAAGTAGAAAACATATATAAGTAGATGTTTTATTAGTTGACGCGACAACAACAACAAAAAACTTCAGTGCCTCGTTAAGAAAATTGATTAAGTGGTAGAAAGAAAGAAAATAAATAAGGAAAGAGAGTAGTAGGAAATAGGAGAATGAGTATCTCTGTTTATCTTCTGTTTCCTTTGCCACGTAATTTTCAGTATTACTTTCTCTACACTTTAAAAATCCTAATAATTTATCGTCTGTACACAAATGGGTAACTTCAGTAGTATTCATTAGTTTGCAGAACACTAAGGTAGCGTGAATTCAACAGAGCAAAACGAGCTAAAAAAAATCAACGTATAGCTACATGTAAAGATTCACTCGTGTGTGATAATGGTGTGTGTGTGTGTGTGTGTGTGTGTGTGTGTGTGTGTGTGTGTGTGTGTGTGTGTGTGTGTGTGTGTGTGTGTGTATCATAGCAGAGCTCAACACGGTGCCAAGACGGGTCACGATAATAATCCCTCCACACATCTTACGTCAGTGGGATGAAAACAAAAAACACATCACTTGACACTTGCCTCCCCTGGCGTTGTTAAGGACGAAGATAGATCGAGACACACTCATAGACCTTAAAACATCTTATCATTCATCACATAATCAAATACAATGATTACGTATCAGTATAAATTGTCTCACTATCAATTTACCTTCATTATATAACTTTGTTTGAGCGTGACACATTATATAAAGAAAATAAATGGAAGTTTAAAGGTAATTTCGGTAGTAATCGAAATTTTAATCATACAGGATATTATAAACACTAAATATGAAGGATTAAGTTGATAAAAGAGTGTTGTGAAGTGCATTGAAAGGAGCAAATATCAACAAACAAGTGAAAGGGGATTGAACACCAAGAAAACACACAAGCTTCGAACCTTTACAGAGACGCCACAATGAACTTCCTGAGGAATCTAATACAGGTAAAAATACAGACTTCCACATTTAGTCTAACTTGTCAGATTACCTTCCAACTCCTCCACCCTTTCCCTTCCTCTCCCTCCCAACCAACGGCCATTAATCACACGCAATCACCCTCACATCCATCACCACTTAAATTAGTCTTGAGGGAGATGTAAGAAGATTTATCAAAGGAAGGAAAAATATCATAGTTTCCCTTTAAAGTGTATGATAGTATGTTCGTTTTCTGTGATTATCGGGTAAACAAAGCAGTGTGAGGCCACGGAGTGTTGCGTCATCGGTGCTAAATAAGTGATTTAATGCTGCAATCTTGGTGTTACGGTGAAGCATGACAGGAAGGTGAGTCACGAGGTGGATAGTGAACAGTGACTGACCTTACCATGCAGTGACAGGCCTATACAACCACCTACGTTATACTCTACGTCGGAATTATTGACTGGTGATCTGTCAACTGGTATAATTTCCTTAACACAATGAGTAACACAATTATTTCCTTATGTGGTCACCTCATACGTACCTCATATTACCACCTCATACCGTATTAACACCATTTACTCATATATTCCATCATTTATTAAGCATTGTAGTTCGTAACAGGAATTATTGATTAGGTCTGAGGAGGCGAGGAGCAGCTACATTGAGTCTGTCTGACCTTGTGAAGAACATTAGCTAAGTTCTGTTTGCTTTACAGGGTAGCACGTCAGCAGGAAAGGCAGACTCGGCGCATAAGAAGAAGGTTTGGGCTCTAGGCTTTGTGTGTGTGTGTGTGTGTTTTGTATTGTATTAACTGTATTTTCTCGTATTTTACACCTACTTGACATAACTACTCTTGAATTGCCTGTGTGTTGATGTTGTGATGTTTTGTTGTGAGAGATGTGTGTGTGTGGTAGTTATTCAGTACTTGTGTGGATGTTATGTATGTTATGTAAGTGTATGTATGTGTGTGCGTGTTATATTTTGATGTGGTGTTGTTAAATTGAAAGGACAGTTCAAGAGCTCTTCCTTTGTTCTCTAATATTCCTTTTATTCCTGTTATTTATGTTGATTATTTTATATTGATTTTGCAGATTAACCGACTCACAAATTACATGTTTTATTATTTTTTTTTTTATGAATGTATTAAATTTTATACCTCAATGTATGACGTATTTTGCACTAATTTATTTATTTATTTATTTATTTATTTATTTTTTTACTACCATTTTCAGCCATCTGTTCCACTAAATACATTAACACATTTAGCTCTTCACTCACTATCGTTCTTTTCTTCATTCAGTTTGCTCTGTTATGATGCACTCACTCACTCACTTGTTATTGGCATGAATTGTGAAGAAAAAAAAACCTTACACCCATAATACGCCTTAAATTTACTCTTATAAATAAAATGTCCAGATTAGTGTGTGGTCATAAACAGATAATAAATCATGGAAGTTACTTTAAATATGATCCCATGTTTAAGGTTAATGATCTGATGTTGAATTCAATGTGTGATAGTAATTGATGCTTCCCTCCATTGAAATAACTAATAACTGTTGTTGCCGTTGTCTTAACCTTCAATAAGTTATCAGTTATGTGAAGAATATTGATTTAATTGTTATTCATGTAATGACCTTTGCATATTCTTAATACCAGGGAAAAATGTCCCCATTACAAAATCTTATTTACATGATAAAAATCCTACAAATGACAATTTCCAATCATTAAAATGCATGAAAATCAGACATGGAAATATTTATATAAAAAAAAGGAGTTTTCAAGTTTTTCTTCGTGTGTGTAGGACATCCAGGTGCAGCAGCAGCGGCATGACTCCGCAAAACAGCAACAAACAGAACATACAGACTTATCAAACAGATCACTACCTCATTAAGTTGACTGTCCTCTTTAATGGATAAATATAGATTTGTGATAACCTCCAGTGACCATATCGAACTATCATGTTTACCACCCACTTAAAGGTTCAGGCATTGATTAGCACATTGATCTCACAACACAACACTGGGATAAGATATGTAGTAATACCTTTATCAGTACAGCATAGGTACAAGAAAAAAACAGGCAAACCTTTCAATCACTAATAATGAATCACCTTCATTTCACAGTTGTAGTTGACGCAAGAATATCACTGTAATGTCACTGTTTCTGAGGATGTACTTCGTGTTACCTCGTAGGATATCAGAATGAAATTGTTGATGACTGTAGATATTTTCCAACTAATCCTTCCTTTCCTACAGGGTCCTGCGGCAGCGGGAGGCTTAGGTGGTCCTCCCCCAGGCATCGAGGGCCAGAGGGAGGCAGTCATCACCCAAGAGAACACTGGTGGCACTAGTCCTCCACTCTCACCCGCCTCCACCCATTCTGAAGCTTCATTACCTGGGTGAGGAATAGTATAGTTTTGTATCTGTTCTAGAATACCTTATCAGTTTTAATGAAATGTGATGTTTTCTGATGGATGTTTAATTTTTATGTGTGTTTTCCAATGACATTTACATTTTTGTTTGTGTTCTAGAATACCGCATCAGTTTTTTTTTTAATTAAATGTGAAGATTTTCCCTTATGATTATTTTCCATCATGTTTTTGCCTTTCCTCCACACTTGAATTGTCACCATCCATAAACATTTGCTTCCATTCTCATGTTCCCTTCACAAAATCTCCTTTAATCCACACATCATGATAATACAAAATAACCTAAAAGCAAAATATTCAAGGTTAGAAAACAGTGTCCTTAAAATCATACAGCTAATCATCCTTGTGTCGCCAGCTTGAGTCCGGAGTGTGAGACAGCCTCTATAGGGGATGATACTACCACCACCACCACCACCACCAGCACCCCTTGCATCACCTGTGTTAGTGACCTGCCCTCTAGTGCGTCTGAGGCAACCCATGGTAACACACGCCACCACGAAGCATTAGGAAACTCAGGTGCAGGAATGGGTTTTAATGTGTTTTTGTCTTACTTATGTGCAGTTAAGTGTGAGGTTTGAATTTTTTTTTTTGTTATATTTTGATCTTGTAAGTTCAGTGTCTTGGCTTAGCATCATTAGTTTGAATTGTTGACATTTTATTCGTGGAAGATTTCAGTTTTAATGGTGTAGTATTTATTTATTATGGAACGTTTCTAAAATTTATGAATGTATTGTCTATGATGTAAGTCAAGAATATGCTGCCTTGATAGCCTGTTTACCTATCTTTCTCTTGTGTTTTGATGTTTTAATGTGCATGGCTGTAAGATTCATAAGTGGATAATGTACTAAAATACCTTCCATTATATCTGCATTCTATTTCTTCATCTGGTGTTACTTTTCATTCAAATACTGTTTTAGTTTTCCTTTTGTAAATCAGATGATTATTTTAACACTTAGTTTTATTATTGAAAGTTTCATTTTTTCAAAGGATGTTCTCTAGACTGCACATTTTTTATTTTGTTGGAATCCTGTGAAGTACAGATTGAACCTCTTCTAACCTGACCTATTCATTTCCAGTGTCTGATTCAGTGGGTCAGAGCATAACCCAAAATGGGGTTAAGAAAGGTACTATAAACAGCCATACTGATTAATGTTTGACCTGTGCTGACCTTAGCTTAGCGCACTGGACTTACTTACTGCCCTGCCTGTCACCTCCTCACACCATTCACTAAAACACTATGCAAAGTGCCTGCAGGAAAGCCTTATATCTACAGTTTCCTTTTATTATTAAAACTGAGAAGCAAGATAAGTGTTAAATCTACCTGTATTACCAATCCATAAAGAAGTAAAGTTTAAAGATAAGCTGACTTGCACGTGTTGTATTGTGTTGCGGAAATGCATGTTCTGTTTCCTGTTTCCTGTTGTAACGGGTGTGAATACTTTGTGTTGCTCTTTTTTTGAGGTCTGAGCATCACTAAAACTCATGTTCCGAACAGCATTTCACTGGGATCAGATCAAACCTTTCACCTCTTACTTCACCTGATGGTTATTTTTTATGTAATGTTGAGTCCTACGGGAGTCCTTAAGAATGAGGCTTTGCTGCATCCTTATATAAACTAATAGTCCTTTTAAATGAAACATGGAAGTAGTTTGTAAAGGTGAATTAAGGTATTTTTTAATAGGAACCTTACCTTAGTTTAGGTTAATTATTAAGGCAGCCAACCATTCACTCGCTTTCTGATCACCTGATGAAGTTATACTCACACTGTAGCTGAGTCACCGTACACGTCATAGTACTGCAACACACTCTATCTTCATTGCATCTTATCAGTATGAGTACGAGTGACACATTGTTCCTGTGGGGGATTTAAAGGCCCATCATTGGTCTTATCTTATCAAAGTATGTCTGAGATTCACTTAAGATCTAGTGCACAGTGTCACCTTGTGTGTTGTGTGCGTGAGTCGTGAGCACTTCTTGGGTGAACTGCACAGGACACCAGCTGTTATAACACTGCACACTACTCATGCATTGCTCTCACTTATAACACATCACAATGGCATCTGTGACTGCCCTCTCCTCCTATCACGTAATAAGTACTTGTAAGTATTGATATAGATAGAGGCAGACAACAGCTGTATTGTTAGTTAATCAGGCTTGTTCTATTGTTATTTGATCAGGCTATCTTAGTTATTGTGTTAGTTAATCATAATCATGGTATCTCTTCATACAATGGCTCCTCATTGTTCTCATGTATGTAGTATCAATATTCTGGACCCACACACGGCATGGCTTTCTTCTCCTGCTTTGGTGGCTGCAGGACAAGGTCTAACTCCACTCGATTCTCCACAGATTCTGAGTACGAGAGTGCTGAGGAGCTTGACTCTCCACCCTACAGCTCATCCCAGTCTGAGGAAGCTCCACAGGCACCCAGCACCACTGTCTTCACTGGAGCTGAATGTGCCACCAGGGAGGAGTTTGTTGAGGGTGATTCAGCCAACACACCCTCAGAGTGCCCCAGTGACTACCAGACAGACACAGGACTCTTGTCAAATGTTGTGAATGGTTCAACAGAAAGTGACAAAACTGAAAGCCAGACTGATTTTGTTTCTTTGAATGGTGTTGAAACTGATGCAGCGGAAACTATCCCTGTGACCTCTGAAACCACTACTACTAATGCTCCTGAAAGTGTCGTTGATACTGAGCTTGTAACTAGTGGTGAAAGTGAACTGTCTGGAAGTATTGTTAGTGAATCTGTGTTGACTTTGACCAGGAACGAGGTTATTGAAGAATCAATCATAGAAAACACAGTGTTGGTTGACCAGCAGGTGATTGTAGCTACACACACAACACCTGACACTGATCATCCATTAGATGTCAGTGATATAAACCTTGACTTTGTGACTTCAGGCGATACTAGTAATGTTGACAATAGTGAAGCTCCCATCTGTGCGTCAGTGGATGTGAATGAAGTCAAAGAAAGCAGTGATCCAGCAGTGCCAAGTGGAGAAAGTGAACATGTACTTGAACCTGAGTCTGCTGGCAACGTAACAGAGGAATACAGTGTCTCCGAGGCCACCACCAACCCAGAAGACACACCCCATCCACCAGGCGAGGAAACCACTCCTATAGACCACCAACAAACAGAACACTCACCACAACAGAACCAAGAAACAAGTCAGGATCCAACAAGTACTCCAGATACACATACCACTGAGCAACCCAACACACCTGAGGAAACTAACACACCTGCAGCCACAACCCCAGAATATAAGGAAGAATCCCCACCCCCCATACCACCCCCAGACCCAGACGACATCCCTATAGTACCCAGCAAAGGATACAACCTCGACTTCCTTGATAACTTGGATGATTCAAACTTTAACCCATTTGCCTCCAAGACTGCCATCAGAAACAGCCCGCCTCCTACCCCTGGGCCTGGCTGTGACCTTTCTCCCCTCAAGCCAGCCATCAAAAAGAAGAGTAAGAATACTACAAAGACCACATCAGAGACCAAGGTTGAGGCAGACACACAAGATTTATCAAGTGTTGTAAAAGCCAGCGAGTCTTCCCCATCACCTCAAGACACTAATAAGGTTCCTGAAGCCCAAGTAGAAGCAACAGATCAAAAGGAAAAGTTGTCTTCCCTTGATATTTCCCTTGATGAGTGTGACTCTCCTGTTAAGACTCCGGTAAAGCCTCTGAGGAAGTCACCACAGAGGAAACCCATCGGGAAGACCACACCCAAGCCAGAGGTAACTGAGACGAACAATAACACGGTAGAGAAAGAAGATAACAAGCCATTTAAAGAAGAAGACGACCTTCCCATCCCTCCATCAAAAGGCTACAATTTAGATTTCCTTGACAATCTTGATGATCCAAACTTTAATCCATTTGCAAGTAAGACTGCAGTAAGGAGTTCTCCCCCAAGCGAAGAAGCAGCTTTCCCTGCCTCTCAAACCCCACTGGAAAAAGTAGAGGAACCGAAGCCTAAAGTTGTTATAGCTAGAAAACCTTCACCAAAGAAAGGATTTAAAATACCAAAGAAAAACAGTGAAGTTAAAAGTGACTCACCAAAACCAAGCGAAGTTTCTGTCAGTGAACGAGACAAAAAAGAGGAACCCTTAGCAGTCCCTGAGACCAGTAAACCTGAACCTAGTCCTGAAGAAAGTCCAAAGGAGGAAAAAGAAGAAGAGTTACCATTGCCTAAAAAGGGATACAATCTAGATTTCCTTGACGATCCCAATTTTGATCCATTTCAAAGTAGATCTCCTATAGACAAGACTCAATCGGGTGCCAAAAGTACTGGTGTTAAGGACGCTGGGAGTGCTGTGATAGAGGATACAAGTGCCAAGGTTGTAGAGAGTCAAGATGAGCCAGACACTGTTGTAAATAGAGTAGAAGTTCCTGTTGAAGAGACTATACCAGAACCAGAACCAGAACCAGAACCAACCTCACTAATAGAACCAAGTGAGATTTATTCAGATAAGGACACAGTAGAACCAGAAAGTCAAGTACTTACAAACGGCTCACTAGAGGATACAGAAGAAAACACAGAACCAAGAATCGAACCAAAGAACCAACTTGAACAAACCACAGAAAGCTGCCTAACCAAAGACGTCAATCAAACCACAAATCAAAACCAGGAATCATCTCCGCTACCAGACTCGGAGAACAACTGGAACACAGAGAACACAGAGAACACCGAGCCTCACTTAGACACATTCAAGACCCCTTCCATCGGCACCATCGGACAGCTTGACAGCCTTGAGTTCGACCAGCTGTTGGAACACGAGGCAAGCAGACTAGCCGAGGAATTCATGAACTGTTCTAAAGACTCCGGGCTGGACGACACTTCAGACAACCACTACTCAAGCATGGATACACACTACTCCAATATCCGTCACGTGGATGAGAACGTTAATCCATTCCACAACCGTTCCCACATGGCTAATTCCCCTCCGCTGGGCAAGAGAGGAGCCGTGTGTGGGGCCGAGAGCTCTGAGTCTTTCGGTAATCCCTTCATGTTGAGGAGGACACTCAGGCGAGACATTGTTATGGGCGAGGAGAGGCTGGTGAGTGTTATCAGATAGTGGCTTTTTGTATCATGTGATTGTTATTGAATGTATGTTAAGTGGATTATACCGCTGTCATCACCCTTAACACACACACATACACATACACGCACATACATCACTGACTTCCTAACTAATCCATCTTAACTCACCCACACACCAGGACACATCAAGTTTAGAAGACGACTCAGGAATTGCTCTCGGGTCACGGTCTGACCTTGAGACTGAGGTGAACCACAGTGAGGCGGGACCCGAGATAGCTACAGGCTTGACCTCGAGTGACCTCAGATGTGCCTCCCAATGTGAGTACACTGACCTGTTGATTTAGTAATGTGTGTTATTGATTTATTTTTCATTATGTGTACGAGTTGATTAAGTGTGAATGTTCGTGATGTTTTTAATGTGGAAGTTTGAGATGCAACTTTGAGAGTGAAAGTAACGATTATGGTGTGTTTATTAATTAGTTCTGGGTTTAATTCAATGGATAACTCGTGAATCATTTTGTTAATTGTACATAACAGCAAAGGGTAATCAAGTGTAGATGTGCCGTATTTGTTTGATACAAAAAGAATATAACTACAGTATGTGGAAATATCCTTGAAACTATGCTATGTTTTGCACAAATATGCACTTAGTCATTGCACATTTACACGAGTTTTGCCTCAATTTTTCTTGGGTGGGAGGGTAATAATGTTTAAATTTCTTAGATACATAAATAAAGGGATTAATTTTTGTGGATAAATATAAGAATAAAGGAAGGAAGGGATTATTTTTTTGTGGTTTAGTATAAGAATCCTCTTGTGTTACCTTTATTTTAGTAGTTGTTTGATTTCCACTTGCATTTTGAAGGGAATGAAAAATTAGCTTTAATTTATATATATTACACTTTGATTTTCTTAAGAATGATCCTTTCACTTTTGATTTTGTGTATGCAATTTACATCCTTTTTAAGACTCTTGGTTTACATAGTTTATGAATGTGATTTATAGTTGTGTTTTCATTTACAATTAATTTTATGTTTAGTATATGATTTTTAGCCTTTCTATGTAGACTTTCCTTAATTTCGTGCTCATTAATATAATTTTGAAACCTTTTTTTGATCTAGATTCTGATTTGATTTTAAGTTGTGAATGTGATTTTAAGCCTGATGGTTTTGATCTGGCTTTGATTTATTTGAAAAGTGCCTGTTATGTGCCATTTTTCCCTCCCTCCCTACACCCCCACCTGCCTGCCTACCTGCCTGTCTACCTTGTGCTTGCCGTGTGTGCGTGTGTGCGTGCTTTTTGCAACCCAACTCTTGCAGCCAACTCTGACGACCTTGAGGAGGAATTCTACGACCGAATAACGGACGAAGAATTCCTTTCCTCGGATACATGTGAGTTTGACGCCCAGCTTGTCGGCCTCAAGTGACAGGCATTGGTGGGCCTTCCTCTTCACCCTCACTCCACGTCCTTCACTTGTGTTATGCGTTTGCTTGTTATGCTGTTAGATTTTTTAATTAATTAATTTATTTTTTTAGATTGATTAGTAATTTTTTTTGTTTTTAGTTTTTATGGTATCATGAGGCAACTTTTTTTTTTTTTTTTTTTTTTTTTTTTTTATACATTAGATCATATTTTTTGGTTAGTTATGGGCAAGCTATCATCAATAGATCACATGTGTTAAAAAATAGTTTGCTGCAACACTATATTATTAGACCACATCTCAATTTTTTTTCACAACCTCAAAAGCAAAAAGTATACCTAAGCACTATACATTACTAGCTCTCTCAAATAAGTACAAATTGGAGTATATCTTGTGGAATAAATTAGTTCATATAAAGAAAACATGAATATAGGTTTAAAAAGCTTATATTAATTACCTACTATAACCTTCAACAGGATTACATTAGTAGGCTCTATTTACTTATCAAAAACACAGTCAGGTTCAATGCATAATATAAGTAAGGTTATTTTTTTCCATCACTATATAGATCAACACCTTATATGTGTGTCCTACATTTCCCCAACAGTCTTCAAGGAGGCAACAGATCTGGAACATCACCTTAGAAGGAACCTGGTCTCTCCTCTCCTCGGAAGGTAAGTCAAAGCATTATATTCGGTTCTGTAAGGCATTTTATATATGTATGTATGCATGAATTCTATCTATTTTCTATTCTTTGCTCCAACACACATTTCTAGTTTGTTTAAGTCTGCCGTGCATTTTGGAAAGGAAAGTTGTGCGGTGTTTGGCTCTATAGGGGAATGGAATGTTCAAATGTTCTTCCATGACCTCTGGGGAGTCTGTGATGTGACATTTGTGTTTTTTTTGTGCGATGGAAAACGTGTTTGGCTCGTGACGTTGACTGGCATGTGTGTGTGTGTGTGTGTGTGTGTGTGTGAGAGAGAGAGAGAGAGAGAGAGAGAGAGAGAGAGAGAGAGAGAAAATTTTTGTTACCTATAATATACGTTACCTAAAGCAAACAAACTAATAAAATCAAAAGTAACATAGTGAAACAAGCAGTATCGTGATAAGTCATAAATTGAAAAAAAGTTGATTTGCGTCAACATTTATAAACCCTTCAAGTACTTGAAAGTTTAAAACACTTGTAAGGTTTCCTGGGAGGCGACGTTCCGCGTGAGAGAACATGTGTAGTCGTGCGAGCCTTTCTCCATAAGATTTACATCGCAAACACGGGATCATCTTCGCATTCCTACGCTGAACAGTTTATAATTCTACGATGTCTTTTGCAAGGTGAGTTGACCGAAA
Organism: Cancer borealis; assembly: GCA_036785275.1. Taxonomy (NCBI): domain Eukaryota; kingdom Metazoa; phylum Arthropoda; class Malacostraca; order Decapoda; family Cancridae; genus Cancer; species Cancer borealis. The sequence continues at coordinate 5,473 of JAXIVD010004821.1, read as the reverse complement.
TTGCAGAGAGAGAGAGAGAGAGAGAGAGAGAGAGAGAGAGAGAGAGAGAGAGAGAGAGAGAGAGAGAGAGAGAGAGAGAGATTCATGTGGTGTATAATTTCCCTTGACTGAGCATCCTCATGAATTACGTAGACATGTGGCGTATATTTCATGGTCTGATTGAAGGTGTGGCTGGACAGGTGTTGAGAGAGAGAGAGAGAGAGAGAGAGAGAGAGAGAGAGAGAGAGAGAGAGAGAGAGAGAGAGAGAGAGAGATTATAATGATGACATGATTATACACTGACCACCGGAAGCTGACTCTCTCCATCTCTTCATCACTCCCACCCTCCTTCCCTCCCTCTTATACTGTCTCTTTCTCCCCTTTTTTTTTTCTCTCCACCTTGACCGCATAAACACACACTGTGCCCAGACGTGTGACCTTGAAGCCTGTCTCCCTCTCTCACCATCTGTATCACACCCTTCCCTTATCTACCA
>JAXIVD010004820.1:22500-32967 GCA_036785275.1 Cancer borealis | reverse complement strand
CTCCTCCTCCTCCTCCTTCTTCTCCTCCTCCTCCTCCTCCTCCTCCTCCTCCTCCTCCTCCTCCTCCTCCTCCTCCTCCTCCTCCTCCTCCTCCTCCTCCTCCTCCTCCTAACAAATGAAGGTCATCTCTGTAGTGTCAGGTGGGTCGCTAGCGAGGGCGAAGACACCTCTTGACCTCCTCTTTGTACCTAAGAGGAGGAGGAGGAAGAGGAGGAGGAGGAGGAGGAGGAAGAGGAGGAGGAGGAGGAGGAGGAAGAGGAAGAGTGTGTTCAGGTTCATGCCCTCCTCCTATTCATAGCTTTCCTCTAGCAGCCAATTTTTCATATCTCTTGGTAGCAGCTCTCTCTCTCTCTCTCTCTCTCTCTCTCTCATCTCTCTCTCTCTCTCTCTCTCTCTCTCTCTCTCTCTCTCTCTCTCTCTCTCTCTCTCTTCTGTCTCCTCTCTCTTTCTGTCTCTCTCTCTTTGCAGGCGACGTCAGACAGATGGTTCTTTTATCATGACAAAGTGTTGGTAAAGAGAGTATTGATGTCTCACTTGTTTCTCTCTCTCTCTCTCTCTCTCTCTCTCTCTCTCTCTCTCTCCTCTCTCTCTCTCTCTCTCTCTCTCTCTCTCTCTCTCTCTCTTTTTCTCTCACGGGCCATAATTTTTCTCTACCATTTTTTTCTTCTTTTCTTTGCTCTCTACATTTTTCTGTGAATATTTTTATCTTTTAGTCCGTTTTTTTTTATCATTTTTTTCTTCCGTCTTTTTTTCGCATCTAGCCCATTAACACTTCATTCATATCATCATTTCTTTTTACTTCCCTTTTTATTCCCCTTTTTCCTCTTACCAAATCCATTCTTCCCTCCCTCCCTTTTTTTTTTCCTTCCTTTTTTTCCCTTTTCCTGAACATCCAGTAAAGAAAGAAAAAAACTTTAAAAGAATAAAATTATGTATAAAAAAAAAAAATTCACCGCAAGGATAAGAAGAGATGTTTCTTGAGTCCAATTGTACGAGCGAATTGACGCGGAAAGGAGCCAGCCAATCAGCCACTTGGATTTCAATAGTGGGGGTGGAGCAGCAACCAATCAAGAGCCGTATTTCAGAGTGAGAAGGGAAGGGAAGGGAAGGGAAGGGAGGCGGCAGATACCTTCACGCCTGGAAAGTGTTTTCAGCGGAGTAACATCAGTGGAAAGGTTTGGGTGAGAAGGGAGGAGCAGCAGGAGCCCTTGACGCCTGGAAATAATGGTGTTTTGTGTTACTTCAACCCAGATAGTGACGACGGGAGGGTAAATAACATGGCCATAAATCACGGTTCTTGGTGATTAGTGAGAGTGGGAAGCATTATCTCTCCCTCCCTCCCTCCCTGTCTCTCCCTGCCTCATCCCCTCTCTCTCTCTCTCTCCCTTCGTCTCCGTCCCTCTCCCTTCACTGCTGTCCCGCCTCGGTCTCTGTGGGATGAAGTGTGATATATGACGTGTTCTCTCTGTGTCCTCGTCTTCTGCCTCCGTTGGACACCCTCATGTTCTGCGTCACTTTCCTCGTCACTTGTGGTAATTGACGTGATGGAAAGGTAGTTATAGATTGTCATGGGACTGGAATCTTTATATCTATCTATTTTATCTATTTATTTGTTTATATTTATCTATGAATCTATCTATACCAATTAGAGAGAGAGAGAGAGAGAGAGAGAGCCATTTTGAGTGTTGCCAACTATGTGACAGTAAAGAAAAGAGGGACGTTTCTGCCTCGTCTTGGGTACACTTTAATGTTTTTTGGGAACTTATTTTGGCGGCAAACGGACCCACTAACCCCACTATTATTATTATTATTATTATTATTATTTTAAGTAATAGTAGTAGTAGTAGTAGTAGTAGTAGTAGTAGTGGTAATACATAATTGATATCAGGACTGAACCAAAGCGTTAAAAAGAAAATTTAATTACAACGTTCAACACTCCACAAAGTTATTAAAATATTAAATAAAAGTAAATAAAAAGTGGTCGCGATGATTATCAGTGATTTAATTGTGTGATTTTATTGCATTTTTCAACACTCAAAAAAAGAAGCGGTTGTACATTTATCACATTTCAAAAAAACACAATATTAATGTAACTCTTCAGGTATTGTGTCACAGAAAATAAAGATTAAATAGAGTATTGATTTACCTCACAGATTCAACCTCCGTCACTAAATATAGACTGTTTAACGATGCGGAATTGTGGACGAAAGTTTGTGGAAAATCAAAATATATGAGACAAGCCATTTCACCATAATATAAAATGATAAATAATTGTACGAAGTTTTAAATGTATTTCATTCACGTTATTCAAAATGCGTTGAAGTCAATTGCGTGGAGAAAGAGAGAGGGAGGAGAAGGAAGAAAGAAATATGATGAAAAGGAGAATAAGAGGAAAGAGAATAAGCAAAGGGAAAAGAGAAATAACTACGAGGGACGAGTGTACTTAGAGGAATAATGAAAGGAAGGAAAGAATGAAGGGACAGAGAGAAGGAAAAGATAAAAAAAGGAGCATAACTGTGAAAGGGAAGGAAAGAAGGAGAGATAAAAAGACAGAGGAAGGGAGGAAGAAGATATAACTATGAGACACAAGTGTAGGAGAAGAGGAATAGAAAAAAATTAAAACGAAAAAAAGTGAAAATAAAAACGAAAAAAGGGAAAAAGGAGGTAGAACAGGAGGACAAATATGAGAAGAAGGAGAAAGAGGAGGAGGAGGAGGAGGAAGAGGAAGACAAAGGGACAGAAAAGCAATATTAAGTCATACCTTGAGGCTGAAGAAACTCATAACAAAAAAGAGCTCAACAAACCCTCTCATAACACCATAGAAGCTAGCGTGTTGCATCTCTTTGTAATCTTTGTCTTGATCCCTCGACTCAACTCAGCTCGACCCGCCAAAGCCTTCCACCCTGCGGCCTCTTTGCACTCACGAACACCAAGGAAAAGGATCTGAACCCATTCGTCTTGCAGGTCTAAGGAATTACATGTGTTCCTTTGAATAACAAGTGTTGGAAAGGCGTGTTGGGTGGTGTGAAATGGTCTGGATGGAGGAGAATGGTGAGGTTTATGTAATTCTGCTTCTAACTCTGTGGATGTGGGTTGATGATATGTTTGGGGTGTTGTGAATGGGGTGAAGAGGTGTGGGTAGCGATGGGTTGCAAAGGTGAGGTTGTGTTGTAGTGTTGTAGGTACGTGGTGGTTAGTTTTTTCTTTTAAATCTGGAGGATACAAGATTCACTTCACAGCTTTTGGTGTTTCGAGTTTTTTTTATATAAATCTTTAGGAACAGTCAGGGAGAGGAGTGGCGTATCTTTTTTTTATGACTTGTATCTGTTTTCTTTTTCTTTTTATGTTATTTTCTTGTCACTTTTTTATATATTTTTTGTTGTACTTGTCATTTCCTTCTATCCTGTTTCAATATAACATCGTAGGCGGAGAGCAAGAAAACTGACACCATGTACAGATACTTTTATTGCCAGAAAGTAAATTTTTAATATAAATTTCTCCCACTAGAATGTATATATTTGTTTCTTTTTTATGTTGGTTCATTATGCAAATTATTATACTCTGTTATTTGTTTTGTTGTTTTTTGTGTTTCACTTCCCCTTAACTTGAGAATCTAGCTTCACTTTCCTCCCTCTCCTTCCTCCCCTTCGTCATCAGAAACTCTATTCCTTTTTTCATCTCCCTTTTTCACTTTTACATCCTTTTAATCCCTCTCCCCTTCTCAATTCCCCAAAATCCTTCTCCCTTCTCCCTTCTCCCTCTTTCTCTCCCTCCCTCTCCCTCCCTTCAGTCTCCTCACCATTAGTTTTAGGAAAGACTTGATGTTATTTTTCATATTTCATTGAGTTATGTCACTTTTTTTTTTTCATTCCACACAACCACTATTTCTACTAAAAAGTTGCTGCCTTCGTCTTTCGTTTACTCTCACCTTCCTCCCACTGCTCCTCCCATGCTCCTACCTATCCTCCTTCTCTCCCTCCCTCCCTTCCCTCCCTCCCTCCCTTGGTCCTTCCTGCTTTAAGCTTCATATTATTATCATACATTTTTCACCTTCATTTTTCAAGGAAACACGGCAATTTTGTTTGCACGTATTTCACTTAATAAGTATGTGTGTGTGTGTGTGTGTGTGTGTGTGTGTGTGTGTGTGTGTGTGTGTGTGTGTGTGTGTGTGTGTGTGTGTGTGTGTGTGTGTGTTTTCTATCATCATTAATTGTTTTCCTTCTTTTTTGTTTCCCTTTGTGTGGATGAATGCAATGTCAATGTTTTAATTCTTGTCCTTCGCGTTCTACTCCATAAATCAGAGAAAGTTGCTGATTTATGGTGGCTGTGCGTTTTTCGGGGCCTGATTGAATGTGTGTGTGTGTGTGTGTGTGTGTGTGTGTGTGGCTGACCTTCATATGTTTTTTTTTTTTCACAAGACTTTCACCATTTAGAAGTTTATTATCATCATTCTCTCTCTCTCTCTCTCTCTCTCTCTCTCTCTCTCTCTCTCTCTCTCTCTCTCTCTCTCTCTCTCTCTCTCTCTCTCTCTCTCTCTCTCTCTCTCTCTCTCTCTCTCTCAGGTGTGAGTAGGATTTGTCTGTTTAAGAATTTACGAAAATCCAATTAAGAAAGAGGAATCTGGGTGTCGCCTTTCATTTCACTCTTCCCTTCCGCTTCATGCCTCTCCTCCTCCTCCTCCTCCTCCTCCTCCTCCTCCTCCTCCTCTTTTTCTTCTCCCTCTCTCCTAGTTTTTTTTCTTCCCCTTCTGATGCTTTTTTTTTTTTTTTTTCTGTCATGTATTTTTTTTTCTTATATTCTTTTTTTTTTTTTCTTAAGTGAATTTTTTTTTCATTATTTTATGATATTTTTGTTGATTTTATTTTATTTTTTCAATTTTTTTATGTTTATATATATTTTTTTGTTTTTGTTTTGTTTTTTCTGTAGTTTTTTCCTTCCTATTGTCTTTTTTCCCTCGTTTTCCTCCGTCTGATGCAGAATTCTCACCTCCATTTCTCTCTCTTTCTCCACATTTTCCCCTCCTTTTCCCTCCCTTTTCTCCTCCTCTTCCTCTTTCCCTCCCTCCCTCTCCTCCTTTCCTCCGTTGCCTCGCTATTTTTCCCTCTCTGCATGATCTCTGGCTGTCTTTCTCCTCTCTTCGTACCATCCTTAGAGGAAAAAAAAGGACACCCCTCGTTTTTTCCCTTTCTTTTATTCCCCTCCGGATCATGTTGTCTTTTTTTCCTTTTTTTCCTTTATTTTTTGCCTTTATCTTTTGTGTTTTTTTTTTTTTTTTATTCTTATGGTGTATGTTCTGTGTTGTATAATTTTTGTGTTGATAGCGTAAAGGTCAAAGTTACTTCCAGTGGATTTTATTAACATTATAAAGTAAGAGGAGACGAGCTGTACTTTTTTTTATATCTCTCTATCTATCTATCTCTCTATCTATTTTTATCTATCTCTATCTCTCTTTTCCTTTCTTTCTCTCGTCATTTCCCATTTCAGGATTCGCTTTAGTGAAAAAAAAACTCTTATTTTCACTCCTTCTCAAACTATTTTTCCACCTGGAGTCGCACGAACGAATATTTTTCACACTTTTTCGTCCTCTTCAGCTTCGACACTTTTCTGCAACCCTCTCAAGACCATCACGTCCCGGCTGTCTCCTCCGCGGGACTCAAAGGCCATCTCACGCACGCCCATCATCCCTGAGCCCCCTGCTACCCTCCCACACCCCATGAATCTCTGGTACACCCCTTCCTACCATGGCACCCTAGAGACCTCTTGCTGGCACTCATTTAGCTCACCTCTCCCCTTCTTTTTTTTCTCTCCATTCTTCCCTTTTTTTATTTTTATTTTTACTACACCTGCTTTTATACTTATTTCCCTCTCTTTCTCTTTTTTTTTTTCTCTCTCTCTCCCTCCTTCGCTTTCTTTTATCCTTTCAATGTCTCGTGTACCTGAGTAAGTTTTAAGTGGTCTAATTAGCCTTGTGCTCTCTCTCTCTCCTTTCTTATAGACCTTAATTTCATGGTCGCTGCCCTTTCGATAATAATAAAGTGTTCCTGGAGTCTCCTTTTTTCTCTCTCTCTCGCTCTTTTCTCTCGGAGCGACAGAGAAGGAGGAGGAGGAGGAGGAAAGATTTACATTTTTTCCTCCATTGCTGAGACGCCATTTTGGATGCACAGTAAAGTTCTGGTCTATAACTTGAAGGAAAACAAGGAATTACTCGACTAAAAGGGAACAAGGTACTACTCGAAGCTATTACTCGAGTCAACAGAATGAAATTGACACCAAACTAATCTCAACATTTGGAACTAAAACCGATGAAGTAACCGATAGAATGAATTAATCTTTTTCTCCTTGATATAAGATAAGATAAAAACATCCTGCTAGCCTTAAGGATATGATAAGGATGTTCATAGGATGTTCTTCAAGATTACATCGAAGTATTGTCTGGCAGATCAAAAAGGAAACACTAGAATATTACCTCTACCCCAGATTTTTTTTTTTTTTTTAACTTTTTTTTCGTTTTTCGAGGAGGTAGTGAGGGAAAAGAAGGATTAGTTAACTCGCTATGGCTTTAATTAATGTGTTTGGGATAGGCTGGGTATTATTTTTACTCTTCTCATACATTATTTGGACGGATTGGTCATTAGAGGGAGGAGACTTTACACTTATTTTACCTACTTTGGGTTTGTCTTCTATACGTTAAAGTGAAAATAGAGAGAGAAAAGAGAAGAAAGGAAAAGAAGAAATAACTTGCTGTCCTTTGTATGTTCCTCCTCCTTCTCCTCCTCCTCCTCCTCGTCCTCCTCCTCCTCCTCCTCCTCCTCCTCCTCCTCCTCCTCCTCCTCCTCCTCTTCTCCTCCTCCTCCTCAACGCGTCACTATTCACTCTTTCTTTGTGTAACGTTATCGCCTTTCACAGATGTTTATTTTTACCTTCCTGTTTCATTCTCCAGGTACAGGAGGCAGGTGTAGGGGAAGGGGAGGGAGGGGGGTAGGGAGAAGGAGGAGGGATACGTACATTGTGTAGTGTGTGTACGTAAGGGAGGTAATGTTGACAGCAAGGGAAATGGTGTACGTATAAAGGTCGGTTTTCCGTACACGTTCGTTCACTGTGTGTGTGTGTGTGTGTGTGTGTGTGTGTGTGTGTGTGTGGGCGGGGGGGGGGGGGGATGAATAAGTTAAATTCATGTAGGTTTCATGATACAGTTTATTCTTTTTATGTCAAGTTAGATAAATAATACAATAGTTGAATTATAAAAGGATTGTCGTATCTCTTTTATACAAATTAATAAAAAAAATAATAACTAACGTGCTGGCTTTACAAATTCATTTTTCATTTTATATCCAAAGAAAGAAAGAAATAATACAACACTAACTTTTACACAGCTCAGACTTATTACATTGTTATTTATTTAATTCTACAACATCAAAATTTCAATAAACTTCAATAAAACACAAGTACCATTTCCATCAGTATTAGTAATGTTTTTCTTTCTGTTGTTAAATCCACGTAAGAACTTAACCATTCATCAATTTCAATATAAATCCACAATAGAAGTAAGAATGTTGGGTTAGTATTCTATATAACGCAGTCTTCCTTCTATGGGTCACTCTGCTGCCAGGTCTTCGCTACACAAGGATTCACAATTAAGAAGAAAGATACTCCTCGTCTTTACAGAACATAGAGAAATCTTTATCCTGGTCTCTTTCATACCACGCTTAGTTAACTTATTCTACTCTACCCTACCTCCCCTCTCTCTCACTCTCTCTCCTCTCCCTTATTCCTTCTCTCTTCTCTCCCTATCTTCCTTCCATTTATCCCTCTTGCCTCTCACCTTCTTTCTTCTCCTTTTTCTCTGTCTTGTCTTCCATTTTGCTTTTGTTTGTGTGCGTGTGTGTGTGTGTGTGTGTTTGTGTATGTATGTATGTTTATGTGTACACCTCCACGGTTTTGTGTTGTCACTTTCCCTCATCTTTTCTTCCTCCTTTTCCTCCAGCCTTCCTTCTACTCCCTCGAGAGACTCTGGAGGAGGTAATTGAGGAAAAGGGTGGACGTGGGGCCAGAGTTAGCGGCATTAAAGGAGGGAGGGAGGGAGAGAAGGAGGGAGGGATGGAGGAAGGGAAGGAAGGAAGGAGAAAAGCACTGAAGGAAGGAAAGAAGATATAGGAAGCTGAGGAATGAGGGAAAACACACACACACACACACACACACACACACACACACACACACACACACACACACACACACACACACACACACACACACACACACACACACACATTTTAGTAACAGTACCTTAATGTTGCTGTCAAAAGAAACACAACTATGTCCTTAATACCAAGACAACAGCAGCAATAGCAACCTAAAATACAGCCTAACCTTGCAACTTTATCCTAGCGTTTATACACTCCTTGGCTCGTTATTAAATACGTAGGTTATACAAGGGAGGCTTGCTGGTATAGTGTATTAGGCAACAGGCTGCGTTGTGGGGCCTGCTAGTGTGGTATTTACTCCCTGTGGGTGTGGGTGTGGATGTTTATTGCCTTGTGTGGGTGTAGATGTTTCATGTGTCTATTCAGTCTCATCTTACTTCCATGATGGAGTTGTGAAAGATATTCCCTCTCTCGCTCTCTCTCTCTCTCTTTCTTTCTTTCTTTTCTCTCTATTTCATCTGTTTTTTATTTCTCTTTTGTTTATTGCTTTGGTCTCACTTTCACTTTCATAACAACACGATGCACTTACACACAGCCTCCTCTTCCTCCTCCTCTTTCTCTCCTCCTCCTCCTATGTTATGTAGTAAAGTTTGTAGTTCATTCCTTCCCCTCTTCTCACCTCCACCACTACAGCACCACCACTCACCATCATTCAAGGCTGCCTCCTCCTCTTACTCTTCCTCCTTCCTCCTTCCTCCTTCTTTCTTCCTCCTCAAAATATTTCTCCTCCTATATGTACATTTTTCCTTTTCATATAATTTTTTTTCTCTCCATCACCTCATCTTCTCCTTTCCTCCTACTCGATTATTACCTCCTCCAAAGTTTCCTCCATTTTTTTTTTCTCTCCCTCTCTCTCTCTCTCTCTCTCTCTCTCTCTCTCTCTCTCTCTCTCTCTCTCTTCTCTCTCTCTCTCTCTCTCTCTCTCTCTCTCTCTCTCTCTCTCTCTCTCTCTCTCTCTCTCTCTCTCTCTCTCTCTCTCTCTCTCTCTCTCTCTCTCTCTCTCTCTCTCTCTCTCTCTCTCTCTCTCTCTCTCTCTCTCTCTCCTCTCTCTCACCTTCTCTCATCTGGTGTTTTATTTCGGGTTTATTTATGACAGAGCGTGAGAATGTGGCGCAAGAATGATGTTTTATTTTTCGTATATTATCACTTAATCTATTTTTATCCTGTTTCTCTCTTACTTAATCCGTCTGTCTCCTCCTCCTCTTCCTCCTCCTCCTCCTCCTCCTCCTCCTCGTCCTGGACAGACTATTACCTCGGGCAGATTAGGATGGAACTAATTGGTAAAGGATTAAGGCAGAGTCGAGTCCTTACGGGAAATCTTGTACCTTGGCCTCCCATCTGAGCACCTCTGGACCCCAAGAAGATTATATCCTCAGGCGATCCTCAGGACTTTCCTCTCCTTTACCGTCTCTTCATCATGCCTCCCTGTGCTTTGTATTCATCCCTCACCTCACCTTTCACTGCCTCCTTCTTCTATCTCCCTCTGTTCCTCTTTCCACACCTCTGATTCATGTTGTCTTTCATCTTTATACTCGCCACCCACGCCATCCCCCGCACACTCTTTACCGCTTTCTACACGTCTACCTCCTGACCTTCATCTCTTCACCTCACCACCCAGCTAACATCCTCCCCGTGCCGTGTTACCTGTCTGCGGTCCGACCTCCTGTCTATTTACCTGTCACGCCTTTCACCCCTCGACGCACCCTACCTCACCCCTGTCCCTCATACTACGCCCTAACCCTCGCTACTTATCTCCCCACCAGACCCATCCTCATATCCCGCCCATCTTCTCGTCTTCATTCCTTGCCTCATTGACAGCCAGCCAGCCAACCCTACCACCCAGACAGACAGCCCACTCCGCCCACCCCGCCCACCCAGCCGAGTCTAGCCTCCTCCATCCCCCTCCCTCCTTAGTGAGCCTTCCCGCCTTCCCTGCCTCTCGTTCCCTTATACTTGTCATCGCCGTTAGGTCGTGGGGTTCACCAGAGGTAGAGAGAAGGTGGGCTGAGTCATAGCTTTAAATAGTGATTCTGGTTGTGGTTATCTGGAAGGATGTGTTTGTGAAGAGTGTGTGTGGTGTGTGTGTGTGTGTGTGTGTGTGTGTGTGTGTGGTGTGTGTGTGTGTGTGTGTGTGTGTGTGTGTGTGTTTGGTTAATATGTATTTATTTAGACTGCTTTCCCTCCTTTCTTTTTTTCCTTCATGCTTTTTAATTTCTCCCTTTATCGATATATTACATTTTTTTTCTATTTGTTTTATTTATTAATG
>JAXIVD010004820.1:5000-17500 GCA_036785275.1 Cancer borealis | reverse complement strand
AAGAATAAGACTAGTTTTTGTGGATGGGTTGATGGTGTGGTGGCACAGTGGCAGTGGTGGTGGTGGTGATGGTGATGAGGCAGCAGTGGTGGTGATGATGTTGACTTGTTGATTCTTGACTGAAACCAGACATAATTAGAATCCTTTGTGTCTTTACATTACACTTCACAAAAACCTGATTTTATGATATTTTTATTTTTCCATTTCTCTTTCACTTCTCGTGTATCTTTTTATCTATTTCCACGTCATTATTACTCTTTTTCGTAATAATTCATCCATTTCTTCCCGCTGAGCTGTGTTTTTTTATTCAGTTTTGTTCTCTCTTTATTTTTTCTTTCAGTTGCATGTGTCTTAATTAAACACATTTATTCGAGTTAATTACAAAGAAGCCGTTAATGCGCATCACACAAGACTCATTAGTTGCCGAGGAATACTTAATCAAAGCTGTAATGAAGCCACTCTGTCACTCACGCTTAGTGGTCTGGAAACACACTGCTGGGAAGCTTGATTCTGTTTATATACCTTAACTGTTTTTTTGTCTCTCGTTTATGTAATTATGAAGTGTAATTGATTTTTTCTTTTTCTTCCCCCACAGGTAAGAATGATGGCTGGGTGGAGAGTTAGAAGTTCAAGGTATGTCATTTTTAGTATTTGGTTTCTATACCGTCGATATATGCAGCTATTTTTTCTCTATATTTACTGTTTTCTGTTCTCTATCCACCAAAACTTATTATAGTACTGATGTTACGTGGTTTGACTATAGTGGTAACCTACATCACACTTCTCCCGTACCCGTTCTTAGCCCTAACCTGCAAAATACTAAAACTACGAGGTATTTCCATAGTAGTAACCTGCCTTTTACCTGGAGGCCGTGGCGTGTATTCAGTGTTATGCTGTATACACGTGTAGTAACCTCACTGTCGGCTGTGATACAAGGCCACACATTGCAGAAGAGTCCCGCTTGTGTGTGTTCTGCTGTGTTTCAATGGGTAAAAAGAGTGTGTCATGGAGTAGGACAGAACCCAGTCGTGTATTGCAACTACTGGTGATATAAGAACATTAGAAAATATGAAGGATGCGAGAGACTAGTTGACCTACTGAAGACAGCTTTTGTGTATACCATCTGTTTTTTTCATCTATAAGTGTCTAACCTTTTCTTTAAATATTTACTGTAATTAGATAAGACAGAGAGAGAGAGAGAGAGAGAGAGAGAGAGAGAGAGAGAGAGAGAGAGAGAGAGAGAGAGAGAGAGAGAGAAAGATAGAGATACAGAGATACAGAGAAAGGTATATACAGATGTAACCTAATTCAAAGGGAAGGGAAGACATATATAGATCAGATGGATAGATTAGTAAGTAGGCCAACAGATAAGTATTGAATAGATGCAAATATAGGAATGTGAGACGATATAGAGATAATACAGATGGAAGGTTACATAAATTATTGATTGGAAGGGGTGCATGTGTGTGTGTGTGAGTGAGGGGGGTGGGGGTTATGTGTGTCTGTGTACGTGCATGTATGTGTGTGTGCTATATCGTATTTGCAGCACCACATTTGATAATATTTACCACATATTCAAGAGGCCCCAGAGAGCACAGCACGAACATTACAATTCCCTGACTTTGATTAATTTTATTTGAAGCACTTGTCTCCAGAATTCATTTTAAGGCTTTACTTCAAGAGCCAAGGATGCACCGACTCGTCACTAATTAAAGCGAGGAGGTGGAGAGGAGAGAGGAGAGAAAAGAGGAAGTGAGGGTGAGAGGAGAGTGGTGGCACGTGGCACTCAGACACGGAGGAATAAAAGAAGTGTGTGTGTGTGTGTGTGTGTGTGTGTGTGTGTGTGTGTGTGTGACAGAGAGAGAGAGAGAGAGAAAGAGAGAGAGTCTTATGTTCACGTTAAATCGGTAATATGTAAGTGCATTCTCTTATTTTATTCTCTCTCTCTCTCTCTCTCTCTCTCTCTCTCTCTCTCTCTCTCTCTCTCTCTCTCTCTCTCTCTCTCTCTCTCTCTCTCTCTCTCTCTCTCTCTCTCTCTCTCTCTCTCATCTGCCCCCACACCATCTACTCCTCTCCTTCCCCACTCCGTTACTTCCACTCTGCCTCCCCTGACGTCATGGGTGGGTTGACATTGTCTGTTTCCTGCAGGTGTTGTGAGCGCCAATGTTGTTTTTGTCGTCGTTGTCGTTGTTGTTGTTCCTGCAAGTGTTGTGGTGTTGTGAGGCTTGAAGGTCTTGTTGTTGTTGTTGTTGTTGTTGTTGTTCCTGTTCCTGTTGTCCTTTTCAATCTTGTTACAGTCTTAATGTGTTGGTGTAATGAGAAAACAGACCTATTATTACACTCCTATTGATGTCTATATATATTCCTCTGTTACAATCATCATTCCTTATTCCTTTTGTAGAGTTGATATGTTTCTGGTAAGGGAATATAAATGATGGTAATTGTGGGAGGTGAAGGAGGTGAAAGTAGAGCGAGTTGTTGCAATAAAAATTTCTCTCTGTGAACTAACATAAACTCAACTCACTTCAATCCAGTGAACAAAAAATGCGGTGTAGTGTAGATCCTCGCTTCGTTATACACAATAATAATAATAGTTGGTTTATTTTCTCTCTCTGTTGTGTTTGTGGAATAGCTATGTAGAAAACAAACTAGTGTAGGTGTATGTGTGTCCGTGTGTGTGTGTGTGTGTGTGTGTGTGTGTGTGTGTGTGTGTCGTTCTCTCGTCATGGTACACACATTTTCATCGGTTTATTCCTCGCGTTTAATCATTTGGTGGGTAATTTACACTTATTCTTGCTCCCTGCTCACCCACGTGCCTGCTTCCAACACTGCCCGTCACCACCTTCACGCCAAACCACACTTCATTTTCTCTCTCCCTCTCTCTCTGTCAGTCATTCCCATAATCCATTATATTTCCTCTTCCCTCATTTCCTTCACCCCAAATTTCCTTGTACCCTTTCATTTATTCACCTCCCTTCCCATGCATTACTTCATTACTACTCTTCCTCAGTCTTCATTTATTCATTATATATTCTTCTTCTTTTTTCTTCTTCATCCCCTTATTTTCATCTTGTTTAATATCTTCTTCCTTATCCTCTTCATCCCTCCCTATTCTTATTCTTCATCCCTGCTCCCCATTATCTTCCTCTCCTCTTTCTCCATCTTCTTTATATCTCTCCAGTTCTCTTCTCTCACATTTCTATTCCTTCCAGTACTCTCTTTCTCTTCTATTTTTTCCTCTCACTTCCTGTTTACTTCCTCCATGTCCTCCTCTTCCTCCTCTTCCTCCTTTACTTCATCTACTTTATCTCCTCCTCTTGTTTGTTCCCCTATTTACCTTTCATTCTCCCTTACATCTTCTCTAATATTCTCTTCCTCTTCCTCTTCCTCCTCTTCTTCCTTATTCTCCCTTTCATTATACGTTACATCTTCCTTAATGTGTCCTCTTCTTCCTCTTCCTCCTCTTCTTCTCCCTTGTTTACTCATTCACTTTCCTTCACATCTTGACCTTCTCTTCCTCTTCCTCCTCTTCTTCCCTGTTTATCCTTTCACTTTCCTTCACATCTTAACCTTCTCTTCTTCTTCCTCTTCCTCCTCTTCTTCCGTAGTTAGCCTTTCAGTCTCCTTCACAGCTTTAGCGTTCTCCTCTTTCTCCTCTTCCTCTTCTTCCACCTCTTCCTTCCTATTTACCTCTTCATCCTCCGCTTCCGCCTCCTCCCTCCCCCCCACCATGCATGCAGCGCCCCCTCCCCCTCCCTTGAACCCTGGCTGCCTCGCTCCGCCTATGAATCACTACTCTAACAAAGACCACCTCGGCCAAACTCACACGCCAAGCAACAACAACAACAACACACACACATACACACACACACACACACACACACACACACACACACACACACACACACACACACACACACACACACACACACACACACACACACACACACATGTACGTACGTCAACTTGAATATGATGTATTTTCATCCAAATACGTTAGCTTAAGTGACATCATTTACTTCCCCCGACGAGCTATTTCGAAAGGACGTTCTGTTGGGTGGAATAGCGTCACTTGCCCCGAGGTGTAGAGCGACATACATCGTTTCATCGCGGAATGCACGTCATCGCCCTGGACACTCGGCGTTAGGAGTAAGTAACGTGAAGAAGTGTACGCCGTAAAACCCGGGAAGGGAGTGAGAGTGAAGGCATGATGTATTGCAATGAAAGTGAGGATGCTGCGAGGTGATGCTTGGCCCGCGATGCTACACTGTGCCTCGGTAGGATAGGATGATGGAGGGAGGCGTAGGAGGCTGAGGGATGGGTGAGGGAGACGTGGGAGGGTGTAGGATGGATGAGGGAGGCGTGAGAGGATGAGGAAGGCGTGGGAGGCTGAAGGATGAGTGAGGGAGGATGAGGGATGAGCGTTATGACTAAGAACGCTGGTGTGTTTAAAGGAGAGAGAGAGAGAGAGAGAGAGAGAGAGAGAGAGAGAGAGAGAGAGAGAGAGAGAAAGTGGGCATTGCAACAACTAAAGGATAAAAAATAAAGAAACATTCAGTGTATAATTACTTCAGACGACCATCTCAGTTTTATTTTGACATTGAGTATCAAAGTTTGTCTGGAAGGGTACGTGTCTCTCTCTCTCTCTCTCTCTCTCTCTCTCTCTCTCTCTCTCTCTCTCTCTCTCTCTCTCTCTCTCTCTCTCTCTCTCGTGTTTCCTAAGCGCCTTTTCCTTGTCTTTTTGCAACATGTTGTATCTGTTCCTTCTATCACAGGGAGAGAGAGAGAGAGAGAGAGAGAGAGAGAGAGAGAGAGAGAGAGAAAGAGAGAGAGAGACGGGAGGGTACAGATAGATACAAGCTCATGTATAATTATAGAAAGAGAAACAAAGAAACACAATAATAAAGCGAACAAAAAAGTTACCTAACCTGCATTCCTGAGAGAGAGAGAGAGAGAGAGAGAGAGAGAGAGAGAGAGAGAGAGAGAGAGAGAGAGAGCGAGAGAGAGAGCCTAGGGTCAGTCAGTGTTGCCAGCCAGCCTCCTTCACTATCGGGTTCACATTACTTGCTCCGCTACCCGGCACATTTTTCTAGCCAGCGTGCGGATATTAGCTACATTTTTCCCTTAACCTCTACGTTATTGCCGTAACTGTGAGTGTCTCGCCGCCCACCCTCTGTTATCGCCGCCCAGGCCCGCTGATGCATGGATTGGATAGAGGAAGGCAAGCAGGAAGGAAGGGAGGTAGATAGGAAAACAGGCAAGTAGGATGGTAGGCAGGAAGGAAGGGAAGTAGGAAGGCAAGCAGGTATGAAGGAAGGTAGGAAGGAAGACAGGAAGGAAGGGAGGAAGGCAAGTAGGCAAGCAGGCGGGTAGGAAGACAGGAAAGGAGGGAGGAAAGGAAGTAGATGGCTGACTTAGGTAAATAAAGATTTGGTATATAGATTTTTGGCTTGACAGGTAGATAGATAGATACATACATACATACATACATACACGGAGACTTGCATACACACATATATAGATTGATTGATTACTAATATTTTATTATTGTTACTATTTTTATTATTGTTATTATTGTTGTAAAAATATTTGAGATAGATTGGTAAATGGAATCAATACATTGCTAAAGTTATATAGACAGATACAGATTGATAGATGTATAGATCCACGGATAGACAAGTTTGGTATTGGACCTGAATTCATACATATGCAGATATAATATTTCACTCTTATCAATTTTCTCTCTTGCTTCCCTCTTCCGTCCTTCCTTTTTTTCATTTCATTTTTTTTTCCTTGCTTGTTTCATCAAATTCATATTGTAATTTCTTTTTTTTTCTCCTCTTCCTTCTCCTCTCACATTATCACTATTATTAACATTATTAATTCATTATCTTTATCGAACGTTCAGTATTTTATAATTATAGTCAGCTTTTGAATTTCTAACTAACTAAACCATCAATATACAAGTGAAATTTTGAGTTTATATTCATACAACTTCCGCGTGAATAACTTTGCAACAATCATGTTTCTTTTGTTTCAGGAGTTGCAACTTTGACCTTCATGATTTTTTTTTTTTTATGTATATGCATCTTTTTTTTAATTTATTTTTGTTTTATTATCTGATACAGCGACAAGACAAGAAATACATGAATAATTTCCACACAGAAGCCTAGATGTGCAAAGCCTTATTATTATTATTATACTATCCCACAAATAACTAACACATCCACAGCCTTCATTAATCTGTCTTGCAACAACACATGAAACTAAAAAAAAAAAAAAAAAAATCCACCATTACACAGAAGCACTACAACATAATTTCCACATAACCTCATCAAGATATTTTCAAAAAGCTGATCATAGAATATAAAGGAAAGTCAAGCAAAGAGACAACGGTAAATTACATGTTAAAAGCCAAGAAAGGGAGAGGGTGAAAGGTAGTGAGTACAAGGGAAGGAAGGGAGAGAAAGAGGGAATAAGGAGAGGACGGAAAATTGGGAAAGGAGAGACTGATTGATATGCGGATGGAGATGGGAAGGAAAGGAAGGAGGGAAGGAGTGAGGGAAATATTTAGGGAAGGGAGAAAGGAGGAAACGAATGAGCTATTTTCTGTGGAATTTATTTAGGAGAAAAAATATGAGAGAAAAAGTAGATCAATCTTTTTTCCTTTTTTTGTGTGTATTTGCGTATTTTTCTATATTTCTATTTATGTCTAAACAACTTGCATAAAGAAATAGAAAGAAATGGCCTTTCGTCTTTTCAACTCCTCTCCTTTAACTGACTGTCTTTTGTTTCTCAGACTCCGCCGCAATGTTGCATCTCTCGTTGTCTTATTGTCATGGTTTCTACTTGTTATTGTCTTGGTTATTACTCTTACAAACCTGTCCAACTTACTAATGCAAGAGTTAACCAGTATCTTCATTCTTTCATATCTTTTTACTGATGAACTTTGAAACTCTCTACCTAATTCTATTTTTCCATCTTCTTACAACATATAAAAGAAAAGTATCATGACACCTTCCAACATTGAATTGCTCAACCTTTTAACACTTCCTTTGAATTTTTTGGGTGGAAACAGCAATGTAAGCGGACTTTTTTTCGATCATTTTTTCCCTTTACCTTTAAAAACGAAAAAAGAATAACGATAGAATTGCCATGACTGCGGCGTTAGGAAGAGCAAGAGAGGGAGATGGAGGGAAGAAGGGAGGGAAGGAAGGGAGGGACAAAGGACTTTAAGGGTTCATATTGCTTCCTAGAGCGATGGACCGAGAGAAAGGTCAGCAGAAGGTAGCTGGCAGGAAGAGAAGAAGCAGGAAAAGGTACAGAAAGAAAACGAGGATAAAGAAGATTAGGAGGTAGTGAGCGCGAAGGTATAGAGGAAAATGAGGAGAGAAGGAGATAATGGCATAGGAAGAAGAAGAAGAAGAGGAGGAGATAGAATGGGAGGAGGACAAAGGTGAGGAATAGAATGGAAATTTCAAATAACAAAAAGAAAACTGTCGCTATTTTATAGAAAGACGCGTGTGTTGTTATGCTGCGCTGTATTTGTTCTGTAATTCCTTATTGATACGAGAAAAAAATATAGAAAAGTCAGAAGGTATCTCTCCATCCTCCCTTCCTTCTTGCCTTCCTCCCCCTTTCTCTCTCTCTCTCCATCATATTTACTTATTAATGGGAATTTTCAAGCGCGACCTACTATTAAGATGGTCATTACTACTAATTGAATAGACATAGATATCAGTAATACTCGATCATTTCAAAAAAGTGAAAAATGTGATCACAGAAATTATAAATAAAAAAAACATTTCCTGTGAACACGATAATTGTGACGAAAATTATGAAAAAAGGAAAAAGTGTGGAGGAAGATGAGGAGGAGAAGGAGGAGGAGAAGAAGACATAGGAGGAGAAGGAAGAGGAGGAACAGAAGAAGAGGAGGAAGAGGAGAGGGAAGAAGAGGTAAAGAAGAATGGAAGAAGACGTAAATGGATGAAGGAAGGAGGAAGAACATGATAATAAGAGGTGATAAAAATCGTACAAGGTAACGTGTTTCACTAGATCTTTACAACTAACAAGATGAAGCTGAAAAGAAAACCAGGAACAGGAAGAGGAGGAGAGGAGGAAGAAATTGGAGAGAAAAGAGAAGAGTAAGAACACAAAAAGAAGAAGGAGGAGAAGAGTAAGAAATTGGAGAGAAAAGAGAGGAAGAGAACAGGGAGATGAGAAGGAGAAGGAGAAGAGGAAAAAGTTATTGAGAAAAGAGAAGAAGAGTATACAGAGAAAAGGAGGAGGAGGAAGAGAAAGAGGAGGAAGAGGAGGAGGAGGGACTACCAGACCGTCCTAAAGGGGATGGATATTCAGACTACACTTTCAATTGATTTCATTTTTATTCCAAGCCAAGTTGTAATACCAATAAGATTTTTTTTTTTTTTATTATTATTTTTCCTTCAATTCTGTACACAAGTAAGGAAATGGAGGATACTGAATAGATTTACGTTAGAAAGCTGTCATCATCATCATCACCATAATCATTAGTAATACTTTTCTTATGTAATATTTAATTGATATTCTCATTACTGTTTCATCTTCTCCCTTCATTAAGATCCCATGTTTACGTTGATCCCTTCCTTCATTAACACACATAAACCTTCCGCTAACACACCTTGTCTTACCCTTGCGTCCTTCCCTGTTTCATTTCCTTTCATGGAGGTGTCAATGTCCTTCAACACTCATCTTATAGTAAGTCAAGCTTGTTTCCAGTCATCTTATGTGTTCCCTTTGATCCCAGTGACAATTCTGTTCATCTGTGTTTCTCTTTGTCTCTCTCTCTGTTTGTCTCTCTCGATGTGGCTACCTTGAGAGAGAGAAATATAGTAATGTATGTATAAAGATATATCATTGCTCACCTGTTTAACTTTTCATGTATTGCGGTAAACTGGGAACTCACATTTTTCTTTACATATCCAAAAATCCTTCTCTTTTTTTTTTTTCTCTCTCATTATCTCCATTCCTACAGTTTCTTTCATGTTCCCTCACCTTGACTCTTCTTTTCCCTCCTTTTCTCCGTATGAATTAGTGAGGAAGATGGAAATGTTCTCAAAACTCAAAGTAACACGAAACATGAGCGTTATATGTCATTCAGATCGACACACACACACACACACACACACACACACACACACACACACACACACACACACACACACACACACACACACACACACACACACACACACGAGAATTCAGGTCAGACAGGTGTTCTTATTTTTTAGGTGTAAGAGTCTGTGGATGAAACTTTCTATCTCCCGGATATAGAAAATGCTTCTCTCAGGTAACGCCACCCAACGGAAAAACAATAATGTATATAGTGAAGGTAAAGAAAAAGTGTACGTGTGTGTGTGTGTGTGTGTGTGTGTGTGTGTGTGTGTGTGTGTGTGTGTGTGTGTGAGATGATCGGGCGCCTGTTTTTCGTTTTCTGTAAGGCTAACTAATTTATAATACAGCTAGCAGTGAAGAACTTTATCTATGCTGAAGGGAAGAAAGAAAAAAATAATAGAACATAACAATAGAAGTGTGAGATAGATAGATAGATAGATAAATAGAGAGAGAAAGAGAGTGAGAGTGAGAGAGAGAGAGAGAGAGAGAGAGAGAGAGAGAGAGAGAGAGAGAGAGAGAGAGAGAGAGAATGTTTGGGTAATAAAATCTAATTGAATTCTGTCCCTCTGAGTGAGTTAATAGCAAGTGGTTACATCCTTGCCTCGCTTCCTCCCTTTACAAACTATATATTTTCCTTAATTTCACTACTTTTTTTCCATTTATTTCATTGTTCTCACTTCACTACATTTTTCTTATCTCCCTTTCTCATTTACACCTCCCTTTCCTTGCTTTTAATACCTCCCTTTGTAGTTATTAGGCAATATCCTGGCTTATTCTCTCCCTTAGGTACCCTTTAGCGTTTCATTTCTCTACTCTCTCTCTCTCTCTCTCTCTCTCTCTCTCTCTCTCTCTCTCTCTCTCTCTCTCTCTCTCTCTCTCTCTCTCTCTCTCTCTCTATCTTTCTCTTTCTCTTTCTCTTTCTCTCTCTCTCTCCGTGCTCAGGCAACATGGCGCCAAAATTTGCTTACGGGATCAGAAACGAAATACTGTTCCATAAACCTTGTGCAGTTGTAGATTCGAATATCGAGACCTTCGCTATTCCATGCACAGCCTCTCCCAATCTGGCTGCCGCGGCCCCACTGTTCCTCTCCCTCATTTCTAGACTCGTAGCCTCTCCTCTCCTCTCCTCTCCTTGCCTAGCCATGCCTTGCCTTGCCCTGCCTTGCCTTGCCTTGCCTAGCCTAGCCTAGCCATGCCTTGCCTTGTCTTGCCCTGCCTTGCCTTGCCTTGCCTTGCTTTGATTTGCCTTGCCTTGCCTTGCCTTGCCTTGCCGTGCCGTGCCGTGCCGTGCCTTGCCGTGCCTTGCCTTGCCTTGCCTTGCCTTGCCTTGCCTTGCCTTGCCTTGCCTTGCCTTGCCTTGCCTTAGCTACCCTACCCTACCCTTATTCCCTCCCATTGCTCCCTTTCTCCTATCTCCCCCTTCTACTGCTACTACTGCTACTTCTATTACTACTACTACTCCTCCTCCTCCTCCTCCTCCTCCTCCTCCTCCTCCTCCTCCTCCTCCTCCTCCTACTCTTGGTTTTCCTATCCATTCTTCCCCTTCTTCCTTCCCATTGATCTCTACCATCCTCCTCCTCCTCCTCCTCCTCCTCCTCCTCCTCCTCCTCCTCCTCCTCCTCCTCCTCCTCCTCCTTCCCCCACCTCACCATCCTCCTCCTTCTGTCTATAGCATTCACCCTCCTCTCTTCTTATGCCTTTCCTTCCACTTTCCCTTTAACATTCTCTTTCTCTCTTTTTTTTTTTTTCTCTCTCTCTCTCTCTCTCTCTCTCTCTCTCTCTCTCTCTCTCTCTCTCTCTCTCTCTCTCTCTCTCTCTCTCTCTCTCTCTCTCTCTCTCTCTCTCTCTCTCTCTCTCTCTCTCTCGTCACCAAAGACAACAATTTTTTTCCCCTGTTCCGCATGTTTCCTTTCTTTCACTTTCCAAACATGTAGGGTGTCAGTTGTTGTTTGTTCCTTTGTTCCCCCTCTGTTTCCCTTTGTTATTCTGTGTATGTCTCAGTGCTTGGATTAATAGATAGGCTAGATATCTGTCTGTCTATTTCTGTCTGTCTGTGTCTCGTCGTCCTGTCTAGCGTCGTCTCTTTAATGGTTTTAGAAAGAGTTTTATAGTCAAGGTTTTTTTTTCCGTCTCTGGTTGGGACAGAAAGATTGTTTTCCCTCAAGAGTGTAGGAAAGAAAACGTAGATTAACCGTGTGATTTGATTTTTGTATCTGTGTGTGTGTGTGTGTGTGTGTGTGTGTGTGTGTGTGTGTGTGTGTGTGTGTGTGTGTGTGTGTGTGCGCGCGCGTGTGTGTGTGTGTGTTTTATGGACTGTCGTAGGAAGGACATGTCTTTTGGAATTAGTTTCGTTGTTTTTCCACGGAATCTTGTGTTTTTCAAAGGAATTTTGGAGTTGGCGATAAATTTATTTTAGGCCAACTTGTATGATCTCTATTATTTCTTACATCAGTTATTTCTCTCTCTATTTTCACAGTAATTTTCGTTTTATATAATAATCTTTTGTTTCTGGGCCACATTTTTCTACCCAGCAATTCTCGTTCCCATTCTTTGTCATGATCCTTGAATATATTTATCTTTTTATTTACCGTCCAGCAAGTAATCGTTATATTTCTAAGCAATTCTCGTATTTCACAGTAACTCATAGCAAGGACGACGAGTACATTTTTATGCCATTTTTCGTAGTATATTTGTTTCGTTACCGGTAATTTTTGTGTTTCCAAGATATTCTCGTGATTCTCGGTAATGTCTTTGTTTTTAAATATTTCTCAGTAAGGTTACTTGCATATTTTTCAAGCAGCTGACTGTAATCCACGCCATCTGTTCCTCTTCTCTTCATTCTAACCTTGCAGCTGGTCAATGCAAAAGCGACTGAATACTATCTTATAATCGCTAGTTTAAAAATTAAGTGTGTGGTCTGAATCCCTTTAAAGCCTAACTATCTAGATTGTGTTTTAGTAAAGTTTATGTACAAATCTAATCCAGGACGTTGATCACTTAGTCTGTGTGTGTGTGTGTGTGTGTGTGTGTGTGTGTGTGTGTGTGTGTGTGTGTGTGTGTGTGTGTGTGTGTAACAGAAACATCCAAACATCCCGCTGTTTTATTTATCACATAACAACACACAAGAAAAAATACTAAGACAAAAGAATGATAAAAAAAAAAAAAAACACCGCCACAACAGGAGGGAAGCTTGATTGGGTGGAAGGAAGGAAGATAGAAAGAAACAGTGAGAGAAAGAAAAAAACTGGAAATATACATGTAAAGAAAAAAATTTAGGAAACGTCAATATTTTTGGTGATGGGAAAAGAGGAGCAGAAAATGGCCCATCACGGCACCCTATCAATGTT
>JAXIVD010004819.1:0-30000 GCA_036785275.1 Cancer borealis | reverse complement strand
GGCGGACTCAGGGTTTGGCTACTGGGGCTTAACTCCGAATGTTTTTCCAAAAGCCCCGGATCTGAGAGGGGAAGAAGAAAATATGAAGAAGAGAATATAAGGGAGTGTGTGCTTTTTACATGATAAATCTCAATATCTTCTTTGTTTATTTTTTTCTTTCAGTGGATAAGGGGACTGGATGAGACAGTGACAACCAAACACCTGACGGTGCCCCAACGTCCCTACACTGGCTGGGCTAAGCCCCGGATCTCATCCTAGATCCGCCTTTGCACATGACATTAGAAAAAGGTGATTAAATAATTTCTCCGAACTAGGTCACTATAGACCACTTAGTTCTGCTAGGATTAACGAAAGAGCACTACTTTTTTCCCACAAGTTCAGCTGCCATGAGCCAGGATTGAACTCGCCACCACACAACAGTCGTAATGGTGGACAGGTAAATAACAAGTGAATAATGATAACACAAAGAGGTACACCACCGCTCACTCAGTCTAGACAGATACACTCACTGGGTGTGTGGGAACCATTGCTCTATCAATCTGTTAATCATAATTATTACTGTAAACTTCATTTTCACATCAAGACTCACTACAGTTAATACTTAAGTCATGTCTATCAGCTACCAACATCAGGCTGGCTAGTTTCCTTGTTTTCTAGCTTCCGGTAACACATATTATACGCTCACAGTCTGGCCAGAACGCACAGCCTCAACGCTCCACCGCAACGCCATGAGGAAGGAAATAACTGATGCCGCCACGGTCAACGCATGTGTGGGCTACGCGCCGCTGGGAGGAAAGTTGTGGTGCATGACAATGACGAGGAAACACGACCCCATGCACGGCTCACATCCACATGAAATGCAGCCAAAAAAACTCAAATAATGTAATTATATTATTGATAGCTTCATCTTGCAGAGAGAAAAAAAATGAGTGCATTATTTCGTCGTCTCCACCAATGATATTTGAACTGAGGCGACGACGTTAGTAGAGCTAGTGAAAACACAGCCCCATGTAGGGTAGGAATGTGGATGAGACCAGCATTACATAGCAGAATGATAGACAAGCGCATCTCCTTCACAACCATTTATCGCGCGCCATCCACCGTTCGTGAAGGTGTCCGACGAGTGTGACTGACGGAGGCGCGGCAGGAACGGTACACACTGCGGGAGGGATCCAATAGTGTCACGCATCCTAAGCCAGATGCCAATCACACCCATAGCACGAGCAGCCCTACCCCCACATACTCCAGAACGAGATTTTAGCCTTTGTGTACTGTGTAGAAAAAAAAACTCCTCCCCACATCACACAAGTAAAAAAAAAAAACACACAAAGAAAAGTATCCCAGTTGCTCAACCTAATCATAATAACAAAGAAACTGGATAGATTGAGAGGTACAATGAAGGTTTACTGCTGCTAAGACATCAGTGAACCTTCCTGCAGATACATGGATGGGGAGGAGGAATAGGTAGAGGTGGAGGGGATGAAGCTCAATGGAATAGGTACCGACTGTTACCTGTATACAATGTTTGACGGGAAAGGTAACGCGTCGTTTCTCCCAGCACACACTTCCGTTACCTGTAATGGCGAGCCTTGTGGCTGGATCCAATCACTGGCCTACCGGACACGAGTGGAGGGGAGGAAGTAGGCGTAGGGAGGAGGGTAAATACCTTCTCAGGAAAACATCCACAAAAAGTGTCACGCGCATCACGACAGACAAAACAACACGTGATCTGAGAAATGTCTAACTTAAAAAGAATCCACAGGGTCGTGCACCTCTGAAAGTTAACTGTTTGAACACTTGGCAGTCAGTGGGGGAAACTTATCAAGACTACTGAAAATTGCATCGGAAAAAAAAGACTGCGAGAAGACAGAGACAAATCATTCCCGTATTTCATTTCCAGAACATGAATAGGAAATCATTATGGCGTCTAACTGCCTGTCATCCATCTCAGCGGTTCGTCTCAATAACCATATGCACGTATCTCCGGCGGCGGCATGAGAAGGGAGAGAAACATAAAACAAAGATAAAAAAAAAGTTATCAAATAATCCTACCGAACTAGGTAACTATAAATCATGTAGTTCTGCTAAGGGTTAACGAGAGACTGCTACACCTTTCATCATTACCCATCTCACTGATTCGTCTCAATAGCCATACACACGTACTGTATCTCCGGTAGCGGGTGTGAGGAGGGAGAGAAGGGGAGGGAGGGAGGGAGGGTGTGTGTGTGTGTGTGTGTGTGTGTGTGTGTGTGTGTGTGTGTGTGTGTGTGTGTGTGTGTGTGTGTGTGTGTGTGTGTGTGTGTGTGTGTGTGTGTGTGTGTGTGTGTGTGTGTGTGTGTGTGTGTGTGTGTGTGTGTGTGTGTGTGTGTGTGTGTGTGTGTGTGTGTGTGTGTGTGTGTGTGTGTGTGTGTGTGTGTGTGTGTGTGTGTGTGTGTGTGTGTGTGTGTGTGTGTGTGTGTGTGTGTGTGTATGTGTATGTGTATGTGTGCGTGACTGCCGCTGCACGTAACACCTCCTCAATGATGTCACTTTCTTATCAGATTCACGCATTCTTTTTTAACAACTTGACGCTTCATTCCACTTGGGCAGTCACCGGATTTTGACAGCTGGGAAAGTTAACATTTTCTTTAACTCTTTAACACAAGCAGTTCCCAGTGGTTTTGCCTCGTTCATATAACATTCTCGCAGTTACGCATCCTCTCCCTCCAGAAACCCGTTGTTTAATAAGTGTTACGATATATGTGGTCTAACTGCGTTATTCTAAAGTGTTGGTCATTAGCGTGTGTATTCATCATTAGGAAATCATCGAGGAACTAAAACTGTTGATCAATTACTCACAGCTTCCTTTAAACGGTATTTATGTGTGGGAAAACGACAGGAAACACGGACGTACAGAAGTTGACATATGCAGGTTGAAAGGAGCTTTGATGTGGAAAAAAATGGGAACATAATAATATAACTAAAGAATCTTAATTTCATCTACACACGTTAACAATTCACAACGATTAACAATTCATGATTTTCTACCATATTTTACGTAGACCTAAAACTATATTCTTTTCTTTACTCAATGGAACTGAATGAATGAGTTTCGGTACCTTGGTCAAGTGTCAGGAATGGAAACAGTTGAACGTGAAATTAGTCGTGAATGCCTTCCTTCCGGTGGTCAGTCAGCCTTCGCCTTGGTTCTGCACCCGCCTCCCTGCCTCCCCGCCTCCCTGCCTCCCGCGCTAACGGTTCACAGATGCTCTGCTGCCTTCTGTCTCTTACTGATAAAACCTTAGGATCATATTCTAAAACAATTCAATAAGGTTTCAAGTCCTCATTACTATTTCAATATAGAGAGTAACGTTTAAATGCAATATAGGATAATAGAGAAGTGCAGGAGAACTGTTAGCTAGTGAAAGGAAACCCGCGTTGGCATTCCTGAAGTTCCCACGAAGGAAAACAACATACCGCGCGGGTCTGGGATGGGGCGGGGCGGAAGGAGGAGGGAAGAGCGGTAGGCATAAAATAACTGTTTGCACAAAACTTAGATCTAATCATTCCATCCTCAATACTGCAATAATATGGAATCATCTTATAAATAGATAAATTATTAAACAATCCACCGGAACTAGGTAGCCTTAGACCGTATAGTTAGTGCTAGTTAACAAGACCGCTACCTCTCTCACCAAGTTATTGCCCATCTATTACTTTGCGATAAATACCCATTATGAAAGAGGGTCATCTTTTTTCCCAGCCATACATTTGTTGCTTGTGTTAGTGCGGAATGGAATAAAGTTAGTGGATGAGGAGGAAGGAAGGTGAGAAGGACCTACACACTCAAATAACAATACATAGACCTAGAACTTAGATATGCAATGAACACCCGAGCCCTTCCATGGAGTGCTTTGCACAGTACTACAATACCCAACGCAATGCTTCCTCCTGCTACTGGTGTGTCCTACATGACTAGTGTTCGACTTCGTGCATATATCTAACATAACCTATATTATCATTGCCGCGATATTACAAAGCTAGAAAAGAGTATGCGGATTCATTGTACTTGATGATCTGACAACAATTATATGTAAAGCTTATCTTGTAAATGTAGTTGAAAGTATGCTAGAGCAGAACTACGGTCCAACATTACTATTTACTGTTGAAATAAATTAGCATTCAGTAATATAATAAGGTATGCTGTTCCAGAATTACAACACAACCATACACAACACACGAATGCATACACACACAACACACACCACGATTCTGTTCCTCTACACATAATCTTAACCGTCTCACCTTCACCATAACACCACACTTCAACAACTGGCTAAATCAAACAAGACCTTGAATATGCACCTATCACTCGGTTCACTGTACTTTACCTTCGCTGCGCCTGACAGGTCTTCAAGGATGTGGGTAAACTCCAATACCATACGTGTTGAAATACGAAAATACGAGCCACGGATTCCTGATTCGTTCGACACAAGAAACAAAAATTAAGTTATGTTCGTACAGTGATGCTAGTTTACAGTAACAGCATCAGATATAACACGAGATGCTGCTTGGACACTCAATTAGCACATACACACACACACGCGCGCGCGCCTGCTTCCTGTGGCTGGCGGCTGGCTAGTGAGTGAGCAGAGGAATGACAGTTCGCGCTCCTACCGAGACTTTACTCATCATTGTTGTTCACCCCCCTCCACCCCCATCTCCTTCCTCCTATCATTACACACTTCTCATTCATCTATTGATACACGTTCTTATATTGCTCCTTCCCATTCACGAGTTTTGGTATTGGATTCACACATCTGATTGCAATGGTATAAGCAACACTGCATTGATGATGATGATGATGGCTATTACTACCACTTCTACTATTAATACCACCACTACTAATACTACTACAATCAGATCAAATAACTGATAATATTCACTAGATGTTTAAGCACTTACCTTGAAAGATAAAATTGAATGAATAAATTAATAAAGAATGTCCACATGGTCTCAAAACTTAGAAAACCTTATTATATTATAAATTCTCACTTCCTCCACCACAATGTTAAGGAAACTAAAACTGTAATGAGAGAGAGAGAGAGAGAGAGAGAGAGAGAGAGAGAGAGAGAGAGAGAGAGAGAGAGAGAGAGAGAGACGATGATAAGTAAGTAACACCAATCTTTACATTCCAAGTGGGTAAGCTTCAGTTCTGAGTGAATGTTTACTGGGAACATGTTAAGCACAATCACCAGTCTTATTGGTGACTTACATAAGAGCAAAAGCAGTAAATGACATACACTATAAATATATGCCATTTATTCAAACAAAACTACATTGTATTAACTTTAAGTCATCCTGGTTACATCAATCCTATAATGAATCTATTTTATTTGTTAAAATTCATATATTTTGCTACCATAATAAATTTTCACGGCTGTTGCTTACCATTGACCAGTACTAATAGTTAGAGTAAACCAATAGTATGGATCAAGGAGTTAAGCTTCAGTTACGTTTGTGACGTCATTAAAAATAAAATATATCTAAAACTCTTACCTTTCTTTAAAGGTCTACATTTAAATATTAATCTAAAAGATCCTTCTCCACTTTGGGGGAAGAGTGAGGATTAAAACCCTGTATAAGTGTTAGTCTATTGATTCTCTGTCCTCTGGACCGTCAAGCTCATCAGAAGCTGGAAGACAAAAAGTGGGATATTAGTGAGTATGTAGTAAACTGATGTTATAAGGTAATCCAACACCCATCAATTGATACTCTACTCAAACATGGTTATATACAGTGGCATAGAATGGTATGGATATGTGTACATGAAAGTTAAAAAAGATATATTAACCACAATATTCTATCTTACCTGAATTGCTGTTGCTGTCTGATAAACTTTCACCTGGAAAGAAAACATCAAATGTCATAAGATGTAAAACTCAACTTTTGAATGTGTGCAGTCTCAAATATGAAATTCAAAACTTACTGACCATTTTAATTTTCAATTTTCAAATGTTTAAAAAATATTTGTAATTCATGCAGTCAAATTAGCATATGAATGAGGGAAGTAAATGTGATCTTACTGCTGGATGGGTTGTAGAAGAGTCCCGTGACGGGATCAAGCTCCCCCACCGGTGCTAAAGAACCCTCATCCAGATGTGTTCCCGGGAGGTGACTCGCTAGTCCTGCCATCAGACTCGCCATGGATGTTGCCTCCTAACGCAAGGATTACACTATTCTTAAGAACTTTCACCATCAAGTTATTACCTTAACTGATTCACAAATCGACATGGGTCAAGAGTTGTAAAATAGTCTATAAAATGTGACCCGACAAATCTTATTGGTTTTAAATATGGAATGCCATAAAACTGACTTCAATAATGAAATACCTTTTTGGGAACTAGTCATACAATACATTCAAAGCTACAACTACATCTATTTCAGTACACATCCCTCACCCCTCCATGTTCACCAAGTTCTCCAGGAGAGTCCAACAATTCAATTCCAGCTTGACGAAGAAGATTCCTTGCAGACTCCTTGTCCCCTCGTCCCAAAATTTCTACAGCCTCTTCTGCAAATACAAATGATTTTCTAGAGTATTATCAGACAAGTATTGCTATAGGTAGGTATTCTATCTTTCATATCTTTCTTTTTCCTTACTTAATATAATTTCTATTCATTACCCAAATATAATATCACTCATAAACTTATTTTTCTTTACTATTCAATAAGATCACAAGCGGCTGCTGCTAAAAAACGAAAAAAATAAGAAAAAATAATCAATCAGTCCTACCTAACATTTGCATTTGTCCTTCAGGTAGACTGTGGCCGGGTGAATCTTCTCCTTCAAGTCCAAGGTTGAGCCACTCTCCTTCTTCTCCTCCTCCACTTGCACTTCCTCCACTCCCCCCACCACTGCTACTCAGGCCTGCCCCCCCATCATTACTGCTCACTAAAGGGGTGGCACTCATGGAGGCAGTGGTGGTGGTGGTTGTGGTGGTGGTGGTAGTGGTGGAGTTGGTAAGGGTGGGGGCAGGAGTGGTGGTGGCGGCACGCACTGTGGTGACTATGGTGGTGTTGGAGGTGGTTACTGGAGTGGTGGCGATGGTGGTGGTTGTGGTGGTGGTGGAGGTGGAGGCAGGTGGACTTGTGGTGGTGGTGTCGGTGGTGGAGGTCATGGGGGTAAGGGTTGTGGTGGTGAGGTCACTTGTGGTGCTGGTGCTGCTGGTGCTGCTGCTGCTGCCACTGTTGCTTGTTGATGGTGACTCGCCTGCATTTACAACAGTAGGAAAGTCTGTATCCTTTTATAATGTGACGCTGCACTTCAAAGATTAACCTTCCCTACACACACTCACAACCTAATATAACCTTTTTTTTCTTCCTAACACCAAGACATGACTGCTTATAACAAATGTAATTTACTGTAACCTCACTTTTAATTGAAATGCCTATGAATGCCTAAGAAAAATAAATAAATTGATAAATGAATAAATATCATAGCACTAAAACATGCTTGGTCACCCAAAATTACAAGTTAATATATCACATCACACCATACAATGTGTTCACTTTTCCTATCTGGTAGAAACAAACATGCTTATATATAAAAAAATATCTCACGTACACGTAAATAATCCTTAACCCATATATATATAGCGTGTCTGTCATAGGTGAAGAAATACTGGCCAATGCTTACTGACCCCACTTGGAACCATCACAATGTAACCAATCAAAGGGGAGAACAATGAGGACACAACTGTCTTTCAACTCATGCCATAACTTTATTACTCCTGAATACCTGTAGCTTGCAAAATATCAGCCAGTGCACTAGTGTTGTTGTTGACGCTAGTGCTCTCAGGGCTCAGATCCACCACTATGACGTTGCTCTGAGATGGGTTTGGGGCGGCAGCGGTAGCTGGGGTGAGGGCAGGGGGGGCAGGGATGGGTGCACGGGTCACTGTGGGAGGCTTCTGTAGGACTGGTGCACCGGTACTACCAGTGAAGGTCTTCCCAATGGTGATCTTGGTGGGTACGTCCTGAAAGAAAATAATCCATCAGTTTCCAAAGAACTAATGGCAGTTATAGATTATTTACTTTTTTACTTGTTTAATCTTGCATGCATGAAATATAAAGTAATATCAGTGTTATTATTGCAACTATGCTCATAACATTACGATATATATATATTCTTCATTGTGAAAGATACAATGCCCACCACATATATGAAGACAAAATTAATGGTTTAGTGTGTCAAAGTATATGAGAATGTGAAGTGATAATAATGACATCATCACAACTGTCCTTCATCAGTTTAATGCTTTGTATCATTCAACTCTTTATCTTTCTAACAAATATTTTCAAAACTAAACTACATAAACCATTGAAAGCAATCTCAAGTGTAAGACCTTGATTACCCTGATTCCCTGGATACTCATGGGTCTTGTTCCTGGTGAGGGGGCGCCCTTGTGCACCACTATCACATTGGACTTGGTGGTCCCTAAGACTGGCCGCAGCCCCGAGGCCCCCTGCCCCTGAGGTGTGACCCGCACTGTTTGAATGGTCTTGGGGCCGACGGATACTACAGTGGCAGGGGTAGGGGTCCTCACACTGCTCACAGAGGACTTAGGGGCATTGATGGTGTTCACTGTTACAACACGCGGCCCCGTCCCTGAAAATGAGGAAAGATATTTTAGTTTAATAATGGGTTTTTTGTCCCTGAAATTGAGGGATGATCTTTTAGTTTCATAATTGTATTTTGCTACCTGTGGTTTAATGACATAGAAAATCATACAAAAAGGGACATTATACATCACAGGATAGTTTTCTTAACAATCTACTAATACATCTTCGTTAACTATAATATATTGTACAAATCCATACATAAAAAGGGCACAACCCACTACAGGAACAAAAGTTATGGATAAATACTGTCAAGCCTCTACAGAAGCCCATACTTACCCTGACCAGCAGCAACAGTGCGCGTGACAACAGTGATGGTGCCGGAGTTGGTGGTGACAACATACAGGGGTGCACCAGTCCCCTGGGGTGAGCTGGGGGGCATGATGGGGGTGCGTCCAACCAGGCGTCCCGTGGCACCTGAGCCTGGGGTGACGCCTGTGGTGGTAGCGGTGGTGATGATGGTGGTGGAGGTGGTGGAGGCAGTGGAGGTGGTGGTGCCTACAATTCCTGCAGCTCCAGCACCGCCTACAGAATGTGTGATGATCTTGGCTCCTGCACCTACGGGGAGAGTTTTGTATGGTATTAGGAAAGCTTTTATGACACTTTACCTTGTCTTGGAAATAATTAACTGTAATCTAGTCAATAAACTGAGTGAAATAATCCCTTGAAGACTGTCTTTCTGCCTTAGAATGATTAATTGAGGTCACTTTTAATTATATATCAGACTAAATATTCATAATTATTACTTACCTCCTTCTTGCCGAATCTGAATTGCCGTCTTCCCCGGGTTGATGGTGGCGCTCGGCCGGACCTGAAACGACAAAACAAAACAAACAATAAAGTACAAGGTGCAGGTCCTGGACGGGATACAACCAATCAAGTTACACAGCATAAAAAAAGAAATTAACCAATATATGCAGTGAAAGTAACGAGTTAGGAAACAATAATAAAATAACTGCATTATAGTCTAAATTAATTGTTTTGTTCATCGGTTGGACCTAAAACAATAATATAAAAGAAACAATAAAGTAAAATCATCAAATAATCAAGTAACGTAAGTAATAAGTTAGGAAACAATAATTAAACCATCAACATTATAGTCTAAATTAATTGCCTCATTCACCTGTATAGTCTGGTGAGTCATCAAGTGCCCTGAAGACAGACTGGGTGTCCCTGAGGCAGCTCCCACTACTGCAGGAGAGCCCCCAGGGAAGGAAGGCATGGCACCTGTGTGAGTGTGGCTGCCTGTAGATACATTACTGCCGCTGCTGCCTCCACCTCCTTCACCACCTGTAGTGTAAACAAACCCATTTTCTTTGCTGTTCTTAATCTATTCCTTCGTTAATACTTCCACTAACAGTATTGAGGTTTGTTTGTGTTCACTATTGTTCTTTATGCAAGTTGTTCAGGAGCTTCTAACTTGTTCTTCATGTATTGTTCACTCTCTACTCTGTCCTTTCATTACCCAACACTTGAAGAGAAGAGAAGAGGAGAAGAGAAGAGAAGAGAGGAGAGGAGAGGAGAGGAGAAGAGAAAAAAAAAGAAGAGAAGAGAAGAGAAGAGAGAAGAGAAGAGAAGAGAGAAGAGAAGAGAAGAGAGGATAAGAGGAGAGGCAAGGTCCCAGATGCTGTTCACTACATACCTCTTCCTGCCGTGTCAGCCTGGAGGACGAGTGACTTTGACCTTTCCCGTGGCCTGGAAGGGAGTGTGTTGGAGGGAACGCGAGGTCTGGTCCGGTTCACATATGTACCTGTTGGGAGGCGAAATATTATGAATGTAAAGGAAATTAGGAGCGAAAACTATTGGAATTTGTATAGAAGTAAGAATATTCAGTGATAGATATTTTGTAAGTGTTATCATGATGTGTGTGTGTGTGTGTGTGTGTGTGTGTGTGTGTGTGTGTGTGTGTGTGTGTGTGTGTGTGTGTGTGTGACTGCTAAGCTCAGTCCTTACCTGCAGGAGACATTGTTCCAGCACCGTGCAGGCCGCCGCTGGAGTATGTTGAGGGCACAATCATGTTCCCCGACCCTACATTGCTTCCTGCATCATCAATATAAATTACGTTATAGCCACAAATAAAGACACCTCAACAATAATTACAAACACTTCCTTACATAACATAACCACCATAATGTTTCATATAGAATTTAGGTAATTAACACACATTTCTCAAGGTATGACCTGTAGATGTAACAAGATACTAACCTAATCCAACCCAACCCAACCTTATCTAACTTAACCTAACCTAACTCAACCCAATCCTACCTAACCTATCCTAACCCAACCCAACTTAACCTAACCTAACCCAATCCAACTCAACCCAACCCAACCTATCCTAACCTAACCTACCCCAACCTAACCTAACCTACCCCAACCTAACCTAACCTAACCTAACCTAACTCAACCCAACCCTACCTAACCTAACCTAACCCAACCCAACCCAACCTAACTTAACCTAACCCAATCCAACCCTACCTAACCTAACCTAACCTATCCTAACCCAACCTAACCTAACCTTGTACCTGTCTGCATCTGGTTGACTGGCGTGGTGTTGCTTGAGCCTGACACACCACGCATCACCGTGGAGGCATTGCTCGCTCCGCCCTTCATCACCGGAACACTCAGTGACCTCTGGTAGACGCCACCACCAACACCACTGGCTCCGGAGGTTGACACAAGAATAACCTGAAGGGGAAAAATAAAGCATTTCCCATAAAAATTTGAATATTGATGTACTTTTTTCGTTACCATTTTCCATTCTCATTTTTTTTCACTTAAATATAGTTCTGGGTTTGGTTGCGTTCATCTAATGGTGTGGTGACCTTCTTGAGTAGTTTATATTGTGTAATTATTATACATTTCATATTTCACACTGAGGCAATTATAATCTAAACAAAAGGATCATTAAGTTTTACCCAAAGCAGTAACTAAATTTATTAAGTTACACCCAGGTTGGAATATTTTCAGTGATGCCATTAAGTTCAAGGTTATACAATACTTACCTTCTGTGTGTGGCTGCCGAGGGTAGAGACGGGAGTGCCTGTGGTGCCACGAGTTATATTGCCTGTCACTGTTATCTTCATGGGAGGGCCAGGCAGTGGGCGGTTGATTCCTGTCACCTGCACATAACAATACAATCAATAAAGCAAAACAGTTATTACAAAATGGCCACAACATGAACAAAATTTATAATACAGAGGAGAGGCTTCCTAGTCCTCTCGCAGTTTGCTTGTACTTACCTGTTTTGAAGGTGTTCCAGGTGAAGGAGGAATGTCTCGGGTGGGTGGGGTGGGTGGGGTTGGAGGTGGAGGAGGAGGAGGAGGCGGAGGAGGAAGAGGATGTTCTGATGAAGATCTTTTTCTTTTCCGCTTGTCACTGCCTCCACCACCACCACCACAACCACCAATAACAGTACCACCACCACCCCCACCGCCACCCCCGACACCACCACCACCACCACCACCAAAGCCAACACTCACTGGACCTCCGATTCCTCCTGACGTGGTGGTCGGGATTTCACGATTTTCCTTCCTGTCAGTTTCAGATAAAAAATATTTATGAACAAAACATTTAGAAGATACTGTTTTTGGTCTCTCACTCTAAGGCTTTGTGATCATACATTACATAAGACATAACAAAGGCCATTAACTTTACTTGTTCTATGTTGTAAGAGCACCACAAGAGCCTTCCTGCAGCACAAGAGGCGAAACACATCATACTTACGGAGGCAGCTTGGAGAGCCGAGCCTGTGATAGCGGTAGGGTGGTGTAGGATCCTTGGTCACTGTTGAACTGCGGCGGCACCATTGCTCCCGGCATGAATCTTAGCCCCTCCGTCTCCTCCTCAGAGTCAGTGTCCCCAGACTCAGCACCAAGATCTAAAAGGAAGAAAAAATAAATAAATTACTCTCATTTTTTTTTTTTTTTTACTTTTCTCCTACTCCTGTTCTTCTGGGGGTTTTTTTCCATCATTAAAATTATACAATTATACATTTTATCCTCTTGTGCTTACCATCCATCTTTCCATAATGTGCTGTTGAGGCTGGGGGCGGCATTTTGGCATTGATTCCATAGTAGAGGAGAGCCATGCGTGTGGCCAGGGCTGTGTATGCTGTCTGTGGAGGGACGCGGGGCATGAGAGGCACCAGCCGCCGCCCCTCCACAGCCCACTCCACTCCTGTGTTGGGTCCCGCCAGCCTGTGTACAGAGGGAAAGTTACTACCATTTACTAACCTAATCTAACCTACCATGTTTTCAAGATAAAACTTTGTAACAAAACAACTACATACACACAGAAGATAAGGTTGGTACAGTGATTTGTAAACAAGTTATTCTGGAACATGAGATAAAAATGGATTGCAGGAAGTTAAGAGTAATTTTTCACTTCCATAAAAACAGATTATCAAAGACTAAATAGAGGCCAGCTTATTACGTGTCTGCTAAGGTGTTGAGCTTTTCATCATTGACTGCCCTTCGGATTTCTGCTCTGTGTCTTTCCAGTGAGATGGAGAACATGGTCTGCAGGTCATTAAGTAGCTTCTTCTTCTCCTTGGTCAGTTCTCCTTGTGCTCGCAGTACAGAAACCACCTGACTGTACGTTGTCAACTCTGCTTAGGAATAAATAAAAACATTCATTAAATACCAAATTGATTCAAAACTCAACATCAATAACTCAACTCAACACACAGTCAAAAATTCTGTTTCAGCATAATAATATTTTCTTACCTAAAGCACGAAGAGTCTTGCGACACTCATCCTTTGTCATGTCAAGCAGCTTTGGCCACTTGTTGGGCAGCTTATACCCGACCTCCATCTGCAACAACAAAATAACATGTCAAACATCTATCTAATATCCATAAATGAAAACTCTAAAAAATTAAGTGACAATCATATCTTTGAACCTCTGAAGCAACTACCACACACACACACACACACACACACACACACACACACATTCAAGGATACAAGCAGAAGAAATGAGTTAGCTATCTGAGAGAAGTCTGTGGTGGAAGAGGAATGAATGATGCAAGTAATGAAAGTGTACAACAAATTTGCTACCTTACCTTACCTTACCTAATGAGATTACTGGACGCAGTTTGAATTAGACCTCAGTGTTTAGATCGCAATTATCTTCAAATTTTAGTTCAAGTTGGCGGCCTGGTGCTGTAATGGTTAGCTCGGCACACAAACGAGATGTTCTGGGTTCGAATCCCAGGCGGGTGAAGACAAAATGGGTTTGTCTTCTTAAACACTGTAACTCCTGGTCACCTAGCAGTAAAATAGGTACGGGAGTAAGCCGAGGGTTTGTGACCTTGTAATCCCGGCAGGAGCGGAAGGCTGGGAATCCTATCCTCCTCTGTGTGTGTGTGTGTGTGTGTGTGTGTGTGTGTGTGTGTGTGTGTGTGTGTGTGTGTGTGTGTGTGTGTGTGTGTGTGTGTGTGTGTGTGTGTAAGAGTGATATACGTGTTATGCACCACCCTTGTACCCTATGGTGTGGACGCTGATACAAGGGACTTTTCAAAATCTATATTCAATACCCTGCTTCTATCATACCTTATCTAACAGTAAGGTTTAAGGTGTTTCAACATAGTACATCAGCCTGGGAGTGATAGGCGTAAGGCGCACTAGTGTTCCTGTCATTCCTTCGCCACCACACCCATTACGCGGGTTTTTTTCCCTTTAATGCGGAGTGACGCGCGTACAAGGGCGTTTCAATGTACTTAATGTAACACTAACTATATCACTATAACACAACACAATGCTTTCAAATTGACGGCCACTTGTCTTTATGGTAATCCCGTGCCACTAGAGACTAACGTATAAGGGAAACATACGGAAATAAACAAGGGAAAGGGAGATAAATAAGATAATTACACTTACGTCCTGAGCCACCATGTCAACAAACAGCTACTACAAACCTATAACTATTTGGTTTATATGTTGGTAGTTGAATAAATGTTTATATTGTGTGTGTATTTCTTCCTTATATTTATAAAGTTATAATTTCCATTGTTTTTTATTGTCTATTTATGTTTTGTTCTTATCTTGTTCACACTAATTAATGGCTAGGCACAACTACGTACATTGGAAACGAATAAATTGTTTGAGTTTTAACAATGTGATTATATATAGATAAATCCAATCTGAATAAATTCCCTAAAATTATAACTAAAACTACATAAGAACTTGTTGTTATACATATTTTTCTTCTCCCTCTTGCACAAATTGATGTAATATAATACAAAACAGATATACACTTAATTGAAATACCACCATTATCATCTTCGCATATACATTTGGGTAACACAATAATAAGACGAATATAATATAATATTTTAATTTAGGCAGCTAGAAGAGGAATCAAATCAACACACACACGCGCATACATACACAGGGAAGCTGGAGGTGGACGGCTCTATCAATACTTACCCTGGTAAGAACAATATATATATACCTGGGAGTTTTTTATGAGTAGGGTGAAGGCAGTGTGTATGTCTATTTGTGATTGAATGAATAATAGTGTGTGGGTGTGTATGTCTGTGTCTTTGTGATTGTGATTGATTCAAGCTCGTTGTGTATACCTCTTTTTTTTATATCATGTACTTTACATTATTTTTCATTAAAACTAAATTATTGATTGGAAAATAATAAAGTCGGTCAAGCGTTCGGGTATGCGAACCTAGGGTCCTGTGTTCGATCCCCCGATATCCGCTGGCTATTTGTCATTATTTGATATTACCGCCGAGTGGCCAAAGACTACCCAAATTGCTGCTATACTATCCTCAGACGGGACTCACAATGTTTATATGCATCTGAGGCTTTAGCGGCAATAGCCTCTCATTTTTCTCAGCATATTGAAGAGAGAACGTAAAACATTCGAGGTGTCACTATTAAAAATCTAAAACCTACGCCAAATAACAGGCAAGAGGCAAGCCCATCCTGCCTCTGTAAAGCCTACTGGCGCCAACGGTTTGTGATACAGAAAAAATACCTTAAAGATTTGCTTAGACTATAGATAATTACCATTTCTTTAATTTCCTTACGTCTGTCTTAAATCAATCTTAATCTCTCCCTCCATCAATACATACATTCTTATAGTAGCCAAATGGCCTATTACTCTGTCATGCTTACCTTGTGGCCTGAGATACACTAACAATTATTATTAGAGAAAGGATAGAACAGTAGAAGGCTCCTCCCCACCCACACACACACACTCCTCACTCTTTCAATACATACATTCTTATAGTAGCCAAATGACCTATTACTCTGTGTCATGTTTACCTTGAGGCCTGATTTACACTAACAATTATTATTAGACAAAGGATAGAACAGTAGAAGGCTCCTCCCCACCCACCCCCTCCTGATATTGATGTGTGTTGCAGGAGGCAGAATGGGAGACTCTGCAGCAGCTTCCCTCCTAGCTGAGAGTACCTCCTTGGCTCCTAGTACATTAGAGCGAGCCACCCTCACAGGCCGCTCCACCTCCCACACTACTAGGACCACCAGGTAAGTACTATAAGGGTTAAAGCTGCCCTTACCTTTACCCTTACCTGGCTAAACAGTAACCAGTGGAGATGTGGCATGTCGCTTCAAGTTTTGACAGATCCCTGATCCCTGGCATCCTAAAACAGTGCCTTGTCCTTTCTTTTCCTTGGAGGGATTGTAATATCTCTTTTTTTCTCTCTTTCTACAGCTGTGAGCCTGAGAGTGTCCCTAAGAGAACTGAGGCCCAGCGCGGGGAGAGCACCTTCTTCTGGGGTCTGGTGGTGGTGTTGCTGCTCCTTGCTTCAGGGAACCTCCTCCTCACCTTCTTTGCCATGGGGGTCCTGCGTCTTGGCTATGGCATGGAGAGCATCGAGCTGCTACCCGGCACACAGTTAGTCTATGAAATTAACCTTTTATGTGTCTATATACTTTTATCATTGCAATATTGAATGTAGTTAAATCCCATTCTAGCATACTTGTAAATAATGGATTGTCACATGTTGTATAAAAGTAATGTATTACGTGATACTTTTTTTTTTTTTTTTTTTACAGAACAACCAAGTTTTATGGGAATGCCAATCTGGGAAATATTATCAAGAAAGACGGAATAATTTATGGATACTCTGACACCGAGTTTTCAATTAATGGAGACAACAGCAAGGTTTGTTTTTCCTTGCATTGTCTAGTCATAATTATCTGCAATGTTGACTAGACTTACTTTTGCCCGATGATTTTGAATTGACGTGTAAGTAATTGATTTGTTCTTAGGTTTCTCTTAGTCTGCGGACATCCAGCAGTCCTCCGGTGGTAGATGTTGGACCAGACAAAATAGAAATCAAGAGTGTGGACAGTTTCCAGGCAAGTCTTTGTTGAATATTTATTTTCTAAACAATGATAATTACTCTTTCTTCTATAGGAAACCGGTAATTGCAAGTGGGCTTTTTTTATGAAGTTTTTTATTCCCCTTGGCTGGTTCTCCAATAGCATATAAAAGTGGTTTGTGCATAATATTAGGAATAAGATAAACTAGATAAAAGGGAACTAAACCTTCATCAAGTTTTATCATGAGTAACATTCTTATACTGATAGCTGTAGAATGGTCAAATACAGTAAAATAAGAACTAAATTTGGATAAAAATTAAATGAAGTAAACTGTACAAACTGCTTTATGTTTTATGATTAGTGAAATAAATCAATAATTAAGAGTAAGTGAGTATGAGACAATCATGATAACAGTTAATAATTTTACCTGAAGGTGGTTGATCCAGACACCGGGGCAACAGTCTTCTCCACTAACTACCCCAACTTTGGCTTGCCTCGGGGCGTGAAGAACCTGAAGGTGCGGCGAAGCAGGACGGCCAGGATCACCAGCCCCACCTTCTCCGGCCTCAAGATTCGTTC
The DNA here is from genome assembly GCA_036785275.1 of Cancer borealis. Lineage (NCBI taxonomy): Eukaryota > Metazoa > Arthropoda > Malacostraca > Decapoda > Cancridae > Cancer > Cancer borealis. The sequence goes on along the minus strand of JAXIVD010004819.1, from coordinate 12,454 downwards.
TGATTCTACAGTAAGTTTTGTGTCAAGCCGTGATGTGTTTATTTCTTGAATATTTGTGGTGGGTTAAGTTGTATATAAGTGTTCATTTTAATAACTTAGGCCTCTCCCTGTTACTCCTACTCTACTTCAACTCCTACTACTTATACTATTACTACAGCTAAAGTAAACCATTGGCACCATTGGAGACTAGTAACATCCTAATTAACTCAGTTCAGCCCATTTGTGTACATGAGAAAATGTGTTTGCAGAAAGAGAAATGGCTCATCTCTACATCTATCTATCTATCTATAGTTTCCAACGCCTCATTCCAGCCAGTTATGTCCTCGACGGGATGGCTTGGCAAAAGAACCTTCACCTCTCCCATCCACACACCTTAGGACAGTATTGTGGATACATTCCCATACTCGCTCCCATTTCCATGACTTACCAGTGTTTGGGCGGGGTGTACTTTTCTCCTGTGGAGCTCTAGGGGCTAAGTGAGGAGTGTATGTGTGCATGTGTGCATATGTATGCCTTGTCTTGGCTATCCCCTTTAGGGGGATAGCAGCCTAGTATATAGATAATTAAACATTCCTTTGCAGCATTTTCTTATATGCTCTCCTCTTCCCTTCTATAGCTTCCTTTATCTCATCTATCCATCAAGCAAGTCCTGAAGCCTTACAGCCCTATACCCAACCACTTCAACTGCTGCTGCACTTACTAAAAAAAGATATGCAAGTCCTGGAATTTACATGTGTAATGCCTTTTTCAGATTCGGCTGAAAGGCAATGAGGGAATGACACTTGATGGGGGAAAGTTGATATGGTCGGCTGATCAAGACATTTACATGAAAAGCATCAATGGTTCCATCCTGCTGGACACGGGGGAAGGTATTATGGTGGACGTCAACGCACTCCCTCTGGCCACCACTCCTGACGCTGAGAAGGACCGTGGCCAGTACAAGCTGTGTGTGTGTCTGCCTCAGGGCCAGCTGTTCAGGGTGCCAGTGCCAATGGACAACAATCGGCGTAGTCCTGCCACCCAGATCAACTGTGCAAGTTTTAACAATCCTTGCACTAGGATGTGAAGGTTGTTAGTGTCAACCTGAAGCTCATGACACCAATGTTGAAGTGTTGCATGTTAAGAATCTAGTCCCAGATTAGCAGTATTACATAGTTAGTAGTTTTAGAGATGTTAAAACAAATCACCAAGAACTTTGTTTATTTATTAAAACAGATTTTATATGTAAATAGGTATTTTAGAGTGCAGCTTTATAGCTTCCTAATGGTGGTATTTATTGTTATAATTTTAATTTTTTTTATTATGTTGTCAGTAAGGAGCAATGCACCGAGTTTGAATAGATCAGGGTTTAGGCAAAGCATTTCTGCCCATCACCTGTTCTACTACACACCACTAGGTTAGATAGGGATCCCAACATTTTGGTTTGATTTTTTATAGCTAGTCATATAACACTATTCTAGTCACAACTTTAGGGAGATCCACAAAGTAAAGCACAAAGTTTCACATACTTTAAACATGGTTTTAAACTATTGAATATTACAACAGTTTGGTTGGAGTTAAGGTTACCATACATGCTATACTTAATTGAAAAACTATAATACAGTTTAATTCAAAATCAAACCAAAGACTAAGTTATAGTTAGCAGATTCTGATGGGTTACAGGTTACTACTGTAAGTGTTAAAAATATATAAGTTAATGTTGTAGGCACTTCTCTAAACACCCTTATAGTCAACCTTTGTCTTCTTATACTACTGATAAGGAGACTCAAGTTACCTTAAACTTTATTGTGTATGATTAAGGAATTTCAAGAATATAATACACCATCCTCAACGAACAACAACCTTAGCATAATTTTAAAATCTTGCTGAAATTTGTCATACATATCATTGCATATCGAGAGGTTTTGAGATGACTACAGTCAGGTCAGTTCCCCCATTAGTATTAATTTGCATCTCTTCGCATTGGCAACCTGTAAGTGAATCTGTATAATTATTACTATGCTTCATTACTTAATCAACAAGCACTAGAGAAATTGCTGCTGTTGCTTTGCCCTTCTACTGGTGAAAACTACAGCTGCACTGGCCACAGGTTTTGCTAAGTTAGGCTGGACTTAGATTTCCGTCTTACATGTAATTGTCCCCTATGTGTGTGGGGTCAACTTTCTGGATCATGTCTGTTTTTTTTCTCAGATGTGTGATTGAAAGTGATAAATACATATGCTTATCAATTTCCATCTTCTTTAGGGATATGTGATGAACCAAAGAAACTTAGATAGATCAAACTGTTACTTATTTTTATCACAGCCAACTGATTTAATTTCAACTTTTAAAAGGAAAAATAGTGGCTTTGTGCCCTCTCACATACCTGTTAACACATACGACAAGAACCTGTCCAGCAGCACACCGAGCCAGTGCAACCTTAGTTCAGCATGTTCATGAAGCACAAATTAACTGGTAACTAATTGCATAAAACTGTTATTGAAGCAAAGTCTTAGTGGAATAGCACTGACAGCAGCTGTCTGCCAACTTTTAACTTGCTATCTGTCAGATTTTTTGATCATTCAGACTCCTGCTAAACTTTCTACATATTATACAAATGACCAATTTCTACAGTGGGTCAGGAACATTCTGCTGGTAACTGACAAGACTGTATCATAATTTGAGAAAAATAAATTGAACACACTACTGTGCCCTTCCATCAGCCATGCAGCCAAGCCAGCCAGCCTGTCTGTCTGTACAATTTTCACATGATGGAATTAAATGGAGAAATATTGTTATCTGTCTATTCTTCTAGCTTTAACCTTACTCTAATAACATTAAATAAAAATATAAAATAAATTACTCATGCTTTCTCACTACATCCTACATACCTAATCTACTTTCAGTTTGTTTGGTGTTAATTTAGTTTTCCTCAAATTTCAAATGACTCATTATATAATTTTAGTGCATCACAGATAATATCACTTGACAACTATCTCAAGACTATTATATTATATGTATTTATTTAATATCATAAAAGATGCAACAACTACATAACAACCAGCAAAGCCTCACTGCATCTACCACCAAACACTACCCTTCTGTAACACCCTTCCCTTGCTACCACTACAGCCTCTATACAGGTGCACTGCAAACCCTTAGTCATCCACACTGCACCAGCACCTTAGAGCACACACAGGGCACGGAAGGCAAGGAGGCGTGACCCAGAGGTAGGTCTGAGTGTGAGACTCTGGTCGGCTGCCAAGAATATCACCGAGCCACGCTGAAGAGTAGTTACCTGAGGCAGTTCTCCTGGTGTTGAGGGGCTCACCTCCACCTTGTTGGCTTCCCCTTCCACCACCAACACAATGCTGGCTGACTCCACAGGTCTGAGTGTATACTGCTCCACTCCACTAGGAACCTAAGGGAAGTGTGGGATGCGTTTATATCATTGTAATTACTATTTATTTTATTTTTTTATTTTTTTACATTTAAACGTTACTGGCCAAGGGCAAACAAAACTAGGTTAAAAAAAATCTCAAAAATAATCCCATGGTTGTAAGACATCCACTCCTAATTTTGGTAACAACATAAATAGCTCTATTATTACTATTACTATTATTATTATTATTATTATCATTATCATCCTAAATCTACTTCCACACTAGATTGGGTGAGAGATGGGTATTGACAACCTAGCTTCCTTTGATAATATTCTCCAAATGAATTCAGTTTTGTAAGTTCTTTCTAACTCAGACGGTATTTCTTTAACACTTTCTATACCACATAACAATGACTGACTACCAATAATACAAAAGTTTCATCCTACCTCTATCATGTCCACTGCAAAGTCAGGCACGGGTGGGTTGTAGAGTATGGTGTAGTTATCCATCTTGAACCCCTCAAAATTTCTGGACTCGGCCGGCATCATGGTGTACTCCAGCATGGACACCAAGGTCTCAACATCCTGGTACTTTGGGGTCAGGCCGGCACGCACCACATTGTCCGAACAGGCCATGCACTCAATACAATCTGTGAAATGGAGTACACAAAGATGCATTGAACGGAGTCATATGTAACGCAGTCCTCATGAAGAGAGAAATTATGTACATTAATAAATCACATGTCTGGTTATTGCAGTATATTCAGTATTTTTGGTGAGAAGGAGTGATTGTAAATGTAGTATGTAAGAACACGAACTCATTTTGTCTTCACCCGACCCAAGACATCTCTGTTAGAAAAAAACTCTTACATAAAAAAAAAATTCATTCTGCACTAACCTCCAAGTAGGTAAGCATGAATGATGTTTGGTCCCAGGAACATGGCTTGGCCGGGCTGCAGCGTCAGGTAGTTGAGGAGGTAAATGGAGAAGCAGCCAACATCACCTGGATACTTGTCATGGAGGGTCACGAAGAGGTCACGCAGCAGCTCACTACCCTTGGCCGAGTCTGTAGGGAAGAAAATATGACCTGTGATTTGAAGTACGAGTCAAAAAAGTCAAGAAAGATCAGTCAAAGTAAACTGTAACTGATGACTAAACTTCTGTATGACGCACCCATTTCAGAGATTCTTGCCAGGAGGTCGTTCAAGGCTGACTCGATGCTTTCTTTGGATGCATTCATCATGGCAGAAAAGCATGTCTTCAGGTTAGCCTCAGTGGGATCCTCGATGAATGTGTTGGCGTTGTCCTCACCCACCACCTGCTGCAGCTCTGGGAGATCTGCAATACAATAAACACAAATTTAAATGTTTAATGTTTAATGTATTATATTTGTACTTACATGTAATAAAAATCAATACTTTGTGATTAAGATAGATGAATCAAGACAATTAAAAATTAAAAGAAAAAGGGAAGTGGCTGATTAACAAAACATGTCTGTTTAGCATGCAGCTAAAGGTTCCTCTTGTTAATTATACTATTATGTTACATAAAGAAAACACAACAACATAGAAGAAGAATGCAAATGGCACACCAAATACAATGACACAGCCTTTCAAGCCCCAATTTTTATCTGTCATTCCATTATAGGTTAAAGTGTTATTAAAAAAGGTGACAACAATGGTTTGTGATGATGATATTTAACACAATAATGAATTGCAAAGGCAAGTATTAATAAGACAACCATGTTATTGGAAGACGTAAAAGTGAAAGCATTAAATGAAACCTCTCAGATGTTTGGTTATTTCGTGAGCTGGTCTGAAGCCACACAGTGCCTGGAAGGGGGTGAGGGCAATGGTCATCTCAGGCTTGTGGTTGGGGTCCTTGTATACCTCGGGTCGTTCCTGGTGGAGTTCTTCAGCGTGACCCTGTGAGCAACAAAACATACTCTCAATGTATCAAAAAGGTGTTGGAATTTCTGCACATTATTTCATTCCACTGAGCATCACATGAAGCAATACAAATGTTTTCTTCCCCTATGAATACATACAAGTGAGTGTGTGTTGGATCATTACTTCTGAGACACTTGCCTAATCAATAAATACTATGCAATGTTTCTGATGAGTTTCTTACTAGAGTTTGGTTACCAGAAGGTTCTGCACATTTGCATTTACTCTTAGAAATTATTATAAAAAAAATTCAGTTCTGGTTACAAGTTTACCAAGTGGAGGAACACTTATTTATTTTTTTTCCGGCTCAGACCTTGTTAGGATGGGCCTGGATGGAGAGTGCCTGGTTCACACTAAGCACTTTGAAGAGGAAGGGCAGCTGCTCCCCAAACGTCTGAATGACTGGCGTCCCCAACACTCCTGGATGCCGTCTGATGTAGTGGCCAAGGACCTCACCAGTGCCTACAAATCATAAAAGAGAAACGCATAATCACAGTCCTATGTACAATACTTTTATGGTTAAAGAAGAAGACATATTGTTATAAAACTATGAAATCAACAAATGAATGATAGGAAGCTTTATAAATCATTAACTACAACATCCCATTACCCTTGATGACTGAGGGTCCGCTGGGGTGCGTTCCCATCCACAGCTCGGCAAAAGGTTCATCCTCGGCCACCTCCAGGTCAGGGGAGACAGCTTTCGCCAGCTGGGCCACGCTGCTCTTCAGGCCTTGTACACCCCATGCATACTTCTGGACAGCACATTCAAGCTCCATTCTGGGGAAAGAAAGAGTCACGGATAAAGAACCACCTCTATATACCACAAATAAAATAACTAAATGAATGTAAGTACCTTCGTTTGATCCTGTGTAGCCATGGAAGTAGAACGAGAGAAAGATCTGTACGAGCGAGGGAGGAAGGTGGTCAGATCTTTGAAGAGTATGATAGAGACGATAGTAAGCATGGAGGTAAAAAAAAAAAAGGGGCTGCATGATGGAATAATTGTACCGACACTCACATATGGAAGGGAGACGTGGGTGTGGATGAAGGATCCAAGCAATTTTTCTCAGGAAGACCTAAATCAACTCAAAGTATTTTTTTTCACCCATTCCACTACACCACACTTCATTCTATTTGCATAAGGTCCCATGCCACATCTTTTATACATGCTTTCATTGCTTTCACACTCCCATCTTGTCACGCCACACGCACTTCTCAGGTGACTTATTTCCACAGCACACACTTTTGACTGCTGTGTCCTATTCCATGTCCAAGTCTCTGATCCATACATCAATGTTGGCAGGAGAATACTGTGCGTTAAAACTCCCTTAATCTCCATGGACACGTTTCTTCCTCTTATAATTATACCTTTGCAAGTGATCCTTTGACACACCTGCCTTTTAAAGACCTCTATCTTATGAGAAGATTAGAGAGTACAAAGAGGGAATGGAAGTACAGGAATAAATGGAGACACTTCTGCCGTGGCCATCTCTCGGAGGGAATTGGCATCGTATATAAATACATCAATAGATAGATAAATAAAATGCAGCAGCTGATGATCCTTCAAGATGCTTAAATGTTCCAAGCATCCAAGTGCACAGACCAGGAAAAGCTGGATCCACACAACGGCCAACTCTGTACTAATATTTCTGCCTTCGATATATTGTGTTCATCTGGAAGCTTCTTATTTTCTGGATGTAGAAGTTATGCATGATTTTCCCTCTACTCAGTGTAAGCAGTAAGCAGAAGCAGATATCATTGACCCACACTCCACACTATGACACTTGCCTATCTACTCCCTGATGGGAAGATACTGTGTAGGGTTAGGGCTGTTATATTGATTTATGGAGATAATATCAGTATGTGGAATTTCCAACTCTATCCTTCATATATATTACAATCATTTACATAGCTGCTTCCACCACATGATTTAGAATGCTGTTAACACTGACAATAATTATAACAGTAAATACATTAGAAACACAAGTTAATTAAATCCAATATATTCTGCAGCAGGGATGAGGCTGGAGGAGTGTCAGGCATGAGTTAATCCATGCTAACAGTAAGTGGAGTGTAAGTGAAGTGGTGGAGGATACATGTAGTGTAATACCTGCACCACCACCTTGTGACTGGTTTGTGGTGAGTCACTACACTGTGATATTCTTCACCATTACACTACACCTTGTTGAAGTAAAGTAAAATATTGTTTACAGCACCTTATACACCACTATCAGTATGTAATGATGTGTTATGCTGCAGGTCACGCCTCAACTTTCACCAACACGCCGCGCCTTAGCCTGTGTGTCAGCAGTGCCTCCCTGCCGCGGTGCCTCCCCTTTGCTGACGACCAGGTGGGCTGACACCTGCCACGCCACCTTACAACACACGTACACACCTGTATAACACTCACCTAGTGTGTTGCGGGTTGTGTTGGTAGTTGCGTGAGTGTGTTTTCCGCTGTAGTCACCTGGGGCGGGCGTGACAGTGGTGTGCAGGAGCGTGTGGTTGTGTTCTGCTGGTTTGTTTACCTTTACAAGGCTCAGGCTGTGCCGTGTGCGGTGACAGCCGAACCTGAATCCGGATTACCGCGCCCATCTGAATGTTGGTGCAAGGCTCAAACAGGACAGCAGGACTGTGTTGTGTATGTGTGTGTGTTACATTATCAAAGTCAGTGGCTGCCTCTCGGTGTTCTCAATAATCCATCAGTGTATATTTTAGTTTATGTTCTAAGAGGGTGCCAGGCTCTTCGTGGCAGGCGTTGTAGTGCCATATATAATACATGTGCGTGAAATTATTTGACCGACTGTCCGCCACGTCCCCCCTCGAGCTCATATGCAAGAAATTCAGTGCACGGATATGAACTGGTTCCATTCCTTCCTTCCTTTCCCCTGTGTGCAATGTTCAAGGAGGACGTGGGCGAGGTGTGTCATCCTGAGACTCGATGTGCTGGAAAGCCTCGACCTTGAGTCAGTACGTAATAAAAAGGAGAAACAAATTGATGGCCTCTTGTCACTTCCCCCTTGGCCATATTTATTGGGTGGGACTCCCACCGATGAATCTGTAACATTTTCAAGGACGCGGTCACCATTGGGATGCGTGGACCGTCCTAGGATACCTTAACCATGGACTATTAAAGTGTAATCATGCCAAGGGCAGCTTGACCCACGAAAGATGGATGCATTAGTCTCGTGCATCCAGGCAGTGGTTTAAGGCCAATGTACACTCACAGTGAAGCATCTGGTGTCCTTGAGTGTAGCACATTCCTGTGGGAAGGAAGGAGTGTTGTGGTGTCAGGGTCAGCAGTGTTGGAGGGGGAACTTGGGTTTCATCATTACAGGAAAGAGCATCCAGGTGCTACATCCTGAGTATCGTTCACTTTGAAATCTATTTGCAGAAGTATTAGCAAGAATACCAATATATATATATATATATATATATATATATATATATATATATATATATATATATATATATATATATATATATATACATATATATATATATATATATATATATATATATATATATATATATATATATATATATGTATATATATATATATATATATATATATATATATATATATACATATATATATATATATATATATATATATATATATATATATATATATATATATATGTATATATATATATATATATATATATATATATATATATATATATATATATATACATATATATATATATATATATATATATATATATATATATATATGTATATATATATATATATATATATATATATATATATATATATATATATATATATGTATATATATATATATATATATATATATATATATATATATGTATAATATATATATATATATATATATATATATATATATATATATATATATATATATATATATACATATATATATATATATATATATATATATATATATATATATATATATATATATATATATACATATATATATATATATATATATATATATATATATATATATATACATATATATATATATATATATATATATATATATATATATATATATATATATATGTATATATATATATATATATATATATATATATATATATATATATATATATATATATATATGTATATATATATATATATATATATATATATATATATATATATATGTATATATATATATATATATATATATATATATATATATATATATATATATATATATATAAATATATATATATATATATATATATATATATATATATATATATATATATATATATATATATATCACACACACACACACACACACACACACACACACACACACACACACACACACACACACACACACACACACACACACACATCAACTCTAAGTCTTGAATAAATTAATGAAATTAAACAAAAACTTCGGGGGCAACAACAAAAAACAAAATCATATTTATTATTTCCATGCAATATTGCATCACTGCACTAAGCTACAAGGCTGCTTGAGTACATGATGCAAGACGAGGTGGAGACCATCACATTGACACGCACCTCGCTGATGCGCCATGAATGTGACCCGCATAAAGGCACCCCCACTGCCCTTGTCTAGGTCTCTGGATACATAGACGATGCAATTGCTAGTTACCTGACTTTGGTGGGTTATATATTGTATTATAATACAATGAATTATCAACTTGTATATCAACTTGCTCATCATTTGAGATATTATTAATCCTCACATGCTGTTATTATTGATGATAAAAATTGTATGCAACGCAACACAAAGGCATCGTATAAATGTATTAAACATTACTTAGTGCCTGTTGTCCATACACATATGAGTGATACCTAATTAATACTTATATATAATTTGCACCACACACACACACACACACACACACACACACACACACACACACACACACACACACACACACACACACACACACACACTGGGAAAGGTGTGGACTGATGACCACCGCCGCGGGACACTCCTTACCATGACCCTCAAAACCACTAATAATCTTTCCTGTCAATAAATTAATCCCATGTTTCGCACACTCATTCCCAGCTCATCTATCTTAGCCACAGCCGGTCTGCGAGGCGGTGAGGGGCATGACCAGCGGGAGAGACAGTCGAGGAGCAGCAGGACACGGTGGTCTTGATGCCTGAGTTGCAGAAGTCATTGTAGGATGTAAGTGGTTTGTCGGCTTCCTGGTGCGATGACTATTTATTGCTCTTCAAAAAGTTGGTGGTGGGTTCGAATCCCTCTCCCCCTTAATGCTATTAAGTGTGGTTTGTTGTAATTTCACAGTGATGTATTTTTACTTTTATTGTTATTTCTTAAAGATTAAATAGATGATAATAATGATAATAGTAATAATAATGATAATATTAATACATCAATTAATTAGTAAAGATTGTGAAACTAATGTTAATGTGATAACTATATAATCCCACATGAACTTTTATTACGATATTGCGTGTTTCTTCTCCTCTTGATACGCTTTTAAGCTTGATAAAAAAAGGTTGCGTCATCCTCCTGGTAGCTGCACCAAGACCATGACAAGGGAAAAGCAAGCAGTTGGCAGATTACCAAGACGTTACTTGAAATCATTCTTCCAAACAATGCACCAGTCTATCAAACTCTACATGTTTTTAATAGTCATATAAAACAGCATAAAACTGAAGACAGCCTGCGTGGAAATTCTAGAAAGGTAAAATAGAAAAAAAAAACTTCGAAAATCAATAATGTAGGACCTCTTGTTATTTAATTCTCCTTGGAATAAATAGATCAATAAATAAATGTAAATAAGGAAAACAAATATTCAAATCCTCTTTTATTTTATTTTTTAGTTCTAGAATGAAGAAAACGCACCGGCATCCTGAGTTTCACTACTACAGCTCCTTCTCCGCCACACCTCTTTGTCTCGTCCTATTTATATTAATTTTCTTTGGTGATCTTTGTGCTTGTTGCTTATTGGATGATGCTGCTGCTGCTGTTGATGATGATGATAACAAGGAAATTATGAAGAAGAAAAAAAAAATGTTGATAATTATGGGTATCAGTGTGTCTTAAGGCCTCGCCAAAGTCAGATGCCGTCTTCTCCTTGTCATGACATCAGTATAATACAAGAAACCAGAACAAAGATCACGTCCCTAATGAACTGGTCCAGCAGACTTGAGTAATAATGATAATAATAATAATAATAATAATAATAATAATAATAATATTAATAATAATAATAATAATAATAGTAATAATAATAATGATAATAATAATAATGATAATAATAATAATAATGATGATAATAACAGTAATAATAATAACAATGATAATATGCAACAGTAATAATTCATATCACAAGTAGAATTACTATCCCGCACAAATGAAAATATTAATTAATTTGAAGAAAGAAGAAAAAGCCTAATCCATTAAAAACAAAAGGTGACAATGTGTTTAAGAAGGTCACAGGTGCACACAACAGCCAGTCATACCCCTACATTATATCTCCCATTCACCTACACAAGCTGGCAGCCATATTGTGACGCGCCCAGCAGAACACATGGGGGAGGTGTTCTTTACACATCACCTAATCACTCGCACAGGGGAACATCACGACACTTTTTTTTTTTTTTTTTCCAGTACAGCAGTAGTAGAGGATTAAAAACGCATAACGAACAAAGGAAAAAAAATATGGACCTCCCCGGCGGGGAATCGAACCCCGGTCTCCCGCGTGACAGGCGGGGATACTCACCACTATACTACCGAGGACTGTTTATAAGGGACCCAACGCGCAATTAAGTTCCTAACTGACCTTGCACACCATATTTTATCTGCAGTTCTTTGCGTCTAGTGTACTAAAGAAGGTGATTCATACCTTACCTTTCGTCCCCAAGTGCAGCTCACCGCCTGCCACTTCAGACCAAACAGTGACGAGGAACCAAACTAGAACCACCAACATATATTTCCTTCCGTTCCTATTCGCTTTCGTCCCTGCAGGAAAGACAATTCAATGAAGGATGATTAAATATCTCTTAGACTCATACTGAGGGTGATTACATGAAACAAATGCCTTCAGTAGATAGCAAACACAACGACTTTATAAACATCTCATTACCTACCTTTCAGCCACCTTCCATGACTCTCCCGAAGAAGGTGAAG